>CAJVPS010000273.1:0-28802 GCA_910591765.1 Ambispora leptoticha
ATATCTTTATTATATATTATCTTAGCAAATATTATATATAAAGTTATTAATCTATCATGAAATAATCTTTTCAAGAGATATCAAAAATAGTAGTAATATTAATTATTTATTCACACAAAAACTAAATTACTAGAGAACAAGAAGATTAATAAATTTCTGAATTTAATATATAAAGAAAAGATTAATAAATAGATAATTTAGTATATTAAAGAAAAGAAATTTTGGATTAAGAATAATTCTCTATATTAGTTAAAGAACTATATAAAAAAGTGAAACTAAAAGTCTTACTTAAACAAAATAGCAAGTAGTATTAATATAATCTGAAGAAATAAAAGTTTTATATGATTATATAATTATTTAAGATTTCATTCAAGAAGTATTTTTAGGATTTACAAATGAGAAAATTATTAAAGTTATCAATATACTTATTATTAATATAATAATAAAAGTTAAACTAGCTTATTTATTTTTAAAAGTAAGAATTAAGAGAAAAAATATTATATAAGCTAAACAGAAAGAGATTTCATATTATTACTCATATAGAAAAAGATTTGAAATAGATATTTAAAAACTTATGATAAAAAAAATATTTCAGAATAGATAGTGAGAAAATAATTATTTTGGAATATAATAAAATATCTTTCTGAAATAATTTTGAAAATCTTATATAAAAGAATCTAAAGATTTATAAAACTTTATAAATTAATTAAAAAGATAGGAATTGATAAATTAAGAATATCAAGATATTTAATATAAATTATATTTCAAAGTTTATATAATTTTAAATTTAAATAATTTTGAATTATTTTAGTAAAAGTAAAAAAATAAGATCAAAAGTTTTACTTAAGTAAAATAATATTATTAATTATATATCTAATATAAAATTTATTAATATTATTAACAAAGCTGATATGATCAAGAAGATTTTATTAATAGCTTAGAAAAGTATATTATTTATATTTAAATCAGAAGTTCAATATAAATATATCTTTTATTTTTGTTAATTTAAAAATCAAGATAAGTATAAAATTTATCTCTAAAACTAAAAAAAAGCTTTACTTAAAAAGATTTAATCTGAAAAGAAAAGTAATATAATTTATATTTGTGCTTATTTTTATAAGAGAATATTAAAATAATATTCTGATCTATATTATAAATATAGTAATAAAGATGATAATTATTATAAAATTAATGCTAAGTTATTATATCTAATATGCAAGTTAAATTAAGAGAATGAGAAAGATATAAAGAGCAATTATAAAGTTGAATTCTATTATATTAAATGTGAAGTATCTGAAATTAAAATACTAATATAATAGTATTAAAATAATTATATAAACTTAATTTTTTCTAGCTATATCATTCAAAGCTAGAAAATTATTGGATTATTATATATATTTTTTTTGAGCTTGTATATAAAAGTAAAAAGAAGATTTAAATTAATTTATATAAAATGATAATATATCTTATTTATCTAGTTTCAAATCTATTATCAAAAGCTTCTTCTTTTGAGTTATAAATGAAGAATATTTTATAAGTGATATTATACAATCTATCATATATATATTTATAGTTATCTTATAATTATTTTTGATAAGAAAATATTAATTGATAATTGTTACAAATAATACAATAAATTATTAAGATTATCAAGTCTATTAACAGATAAAATTTATTTTAGTTTATATAAAAAATATAAAAAAAACTGGGCTTGATCTATAGATGAATGTTAAATCTTTACAAATTAAAAATGCTAATAATCTTTTATGAAACTATATTATTAAGATTTCTAAATTTCTGAAAGAAAAAATATAATTATTAAAGCAATACAGAAATAATTTTCTTTCTTGAAATATATTAAATCAAATACATAATATCAGAATATTTTTAAATATACTAACTTAAAAGCTTCATGCCTAATATGTAAAGATATATCTACTTATTTACTTATTTAGGAATATGAAGTGACTGGAACTATCTAGATAAAAATAATTACTATTTTCTTAATTATTCTTTTCATATCAATTAAGAGAAAGTTATAATTATTATACAGAATTTACTAGAAATTCAGATAAGTATATCAAACAAAATTTATCTCTATCAATTAGAAACTGGCTTATATTAATATATTATTAAATAAGAAATAGATTTTAAGAATTTTTAATCATTATAAAAGCTAAAAGAAATAGATAAATCATGAGATGTTTTTATAAGGATTTGAAAAGAGATATATACTTTTATTATAGTAAAATAAATAGAAAGTAAAGAAAATCCTAGAAAATATCATGAATTTTTAACAGATTAGAAAAGGCTAGTTGATAAAGAGTTATCACATCACAATAAACTAAAAAGCAGTTTAAGTACTGTAACTAAATAAACAGAATTTATCTTAAGTTCTAAATTATGAGCTTTTTGAATTTTTAGTAGCTTTGATTCATTTTCTAATCTCAAAATTTCATATTTGTTATTTGTTCTTTTCAATTTAATTTATCAAATTCGAGAAAAAGTGCAAATTAATATATCTTTTAAAATAGGTTCCTAGTTTTCTATTTCTTTCTTGACTTAATTTGAGTCTTTTGTATATTCTGATTTTTGATAAAATAGGTTACCTTTGGCAATCTTTCATTAAATTCATAGTTAATTTTCTAAAATCAAAAATTTTATTGAAATTAAGGTCATGAATTTATTATTGCATTTAGCTTGATTTTTCGTAAAACTTTAAAACTTTTATCATTATTAATTTTTTTTAAATTCATTATTATATGTCAAACTTGGATATTAATTTGAAAAGTATATTCTAAGTGCACGTATATAACTTCTTTCTAAATGCATGGTATATTCTGGTTCCAGCTTATAAGAGCTGTATATATTTTGATCTCTATAAATGCACACCCTCTCTAAGTGTACACTTTTTATTTTTTTTATTATGGTTTCAAGAGGGGTGCACTTAGAGAGTATTTATTTTATCTTGCGTAACATTTGAGAGTAATTAAAATAATTAACTCGCGTTTGTTTAAATATTAAAAAAGAATAAAAATATATATATTATATATATCTTATTTAGGTCTGTCAAAACTACAAGTTTCTCCTTGTTTAAAACTGCCCCTCCCTGTATCATCTCTTCCAATGATTCAGACCCGGTCTTGTACATAGGTTATGAGTTTTGGAAAATTGTAATAGACCTGGGTATAACTGTGTATTATACCATCCCGTGATTCAGCTCCGGTATTTTATATTCTACTCAAGGAAATTCGATTTATATGATAAAAATAATATAAATACAAAACTACTGATGATCGTTGCATTTTAAATGAGTTTAGGTATTATATTCTCCATTAAATATATCCCCCATTTAATATACCCCCTTTACACAAAATCCCCAATATAAAAGACCCTTTCTCCTTATAATATACCCACCAGGTATAAATCAATTTACATGAGGGTAGAATGTAAGAGACCCCCGGGGGGGGGGGGGGCAGTTTGCACGTCATTTTATGGTAAGGTTATCATATATATTTTATTTTAAAATAGTTAACTGCAAGAAAAATAAACAATGACGATTAAAAACTTTGTTTTTTTCATATACAGTAAGTTGTCTGTTGATTATAATAAAAATATCACTAAATTGGGATCCAGTTTTAAAGTGTATTTTTATCTGGATACGTAAATATATTGTCTGTATAAAAATATTAATGCAATTATTTTGATGATTATTTTTTCCTTTTTAAGGTGCCACATAATCTATATAGGAATTGAGAAGTTTCTAATAAGTGTATTTCAATTAAGCATGGCCATTATTGTTTTTGTTTTGCAATTCGGCGATGGCATCACATAAAATTTCTGCCCATTAGAAGAACGATAATCTTAACATTACGATGGTTTTGACATACATATTATATTTGGTTGTGACGTTAGGAAAACAAAAAATCATTCATTACGCGCGTCAATGTTATTATTTATTGTATAACTTCTAGTAAAAAAATTCTAGATCTGTTGCGTATGCACAAGCATTTGAATGTAGTTCTCTTGTAGATAGTTTTTCCGCTTTTTTTTCTCTTCGACAGAAGTTTTTCCGTTTCTTCTTTGCTCTCCAGAGAAAATAGAATAAAGCATCTTTCTTGTGTATTCTGATTTCTGACTTTTGGCAATCTTTCATTAAATTGCTAATAATTTATCTTGTGTAACATCGAGGGTAATTAACTCAAACAATAAAAGGAATATCTTACTTGGGTCTATCAAAACAGTTTTTCCTTGTTTTAATTAAGGTTTATCATATATATTTTTTATTTTAAAATAGTGACAATTTGTTTATTCATATATATAAAAATATAAACGTTTTTTTTATTGCGATTATTTTGACGATTATGTCCTTTTTAAGGTTTTTTATAGGAATTGAGAATTTTCGAATAAGTGGTCTTTGGGTGTATTTCAATTAAGTATGGCCATTCGACGAGTTACAGTCAAGGTTAGCTTATATATTAGCGATGACATAAAAATTTCTGCACATTAGAAGAACGATAATCTTTAACATTACGATAGTTTTCATATGCTTCTCTTGGGATGGAAATTCTAGTTTGACATACATATATTTGGTTGTGATGTTAGGATGGAAAACAAAAAATGTAATGCAGATTATGCTTTAATTTTTATCAATACGACAAAGCGAGAATTATTAGGGTTACACGTGTATGAAAAAAAAACCAAAAATTCCTTTATTGTATAACTTCTAGTAGAAAAAGTCTATCATCAATGAAACTGAAACATATATAGATCCGTTGCGTGGGCAGATTGTATGCACAAGCATTTGAATGTCGTTCTCTCGTTTTTCTCTCGAGATAGTTTTTCCGCTTTTTTTCTCTTCCAACAGAAATTTTTCCGTTTCTTCTTTGCTATCCCTAGAGGGAACAAGCAAATAGAACAAAGCATTGAACGAGAAAGGGAAAATCAATCAGGTCTATTAAATAATGGTTTTAAAAGTGTGCATTTTTCTTGTTTCAATTTCTGGTTTTTTAAATGTGATTTTCAAAAAAGATCGGTACGCAATTAAAGAATGCATTTGCGTCTGTGTTTCGTACCGTTCTTCCCTATTGTTTATTGACAATTGTGGGATAATTCATCTTATGTGGTAATCTGTGTCAGTTAAATGAGTTTAGCATTTAAAATGTTTTACCACTTACATACTACTCGCATATCAGATCATCCAACCATCTTTCTTTATGTTGTCAGAAACACGTATTCGAATTACCCTCATATAAAAAAACCCAATTTAATTGATAATTTTATTGAGGAATTAAACATGGCAAATCAATAATTCGAATTGGTGTCGAACGTGTTTTGGTTTTTGGCGTGTTGAAGTTTGTATCGAATTTCATGTGTCAGTGATTCAACATCTTCTGTTTACGCATAAAAAATATCAGATCGGGTATGATGCGAATTAAGGGAAAGATATCCTTTACAGAGAAAAAAAAATGCACGGTTCATTTTTTAATATACCAATTGGATGGCGCTACACGAAAATTAATTTTTGAAGGTTTACACAAGATTCAGTATGAACATGTATGAACTATACAAACAGATCAGAGGATTATGCACACATTGACACAGATCTTATTCTTCGACGACGAAGCACTCCCATGCTTAATCACGTTGATCAAGCAGCAAAACATGCTTTTATGCAGGGTGACAATGCGTACATGTCCTCTGTGTGACAAGCTTACCTCGTTTCATTATATTGTGATAAAATCAATAAAAAAAAGATGCTGATATGACCGATAGTATAACAGTATCAGGTATATTATTTTTTTCAATGCGATTTTGGTGCTGCTGCTGATGATGCTGATGATGTTGATGATGATGATGATGATGTAAATGATGATTTCACTCGTTTTATAAGTTTTTTTTTTCCGTGTGTGAGAACATGACAGTACATGACAATAATACCCTTATATATATGCGCTATACGTGCAGTTTCCTGTTTGAGAGTAGACAGACGGACAGACATTCAATTCACAATATATTGTCCTGTTGGCTCTATATGCTATTGACGATGAGTGAATGACGGACTACGAACTACCCATTACCCTTCCATCCAAACATCGAACACATAGACCACCATTCAAACAAAACTTTCATTGTTCTTGGAAATTTTTTTTTGACATGTATTTATATGGATGAGTACTTTCTCCCATTCTATCTTCATATATTTTAATACAAGCGCTTTTCTTTCCTTTGAAAATCGGTACCAAACACAGACCATTAATTATATAATTTATAATATAAAAAAGTAAAATAAAAAAGCCACACGCGCAGAAATCACAAGTAGATACATATTTGAATGGGATTACTTTACCTGCATAATACATACAGTATAAAAATTTTTTTTATTTTTTTTCTCTCTCTTTTTTTGATTTTCATTATTGTTATTTTCTTCCCATTGAGAAATTATTTTTAGCAATGATACATTCGAATTTAAAGTAAGAGTATTATGTAATAAAGAAAAGTTACCGCCCAACCACTTACTAGGTTAATTTTTACCATGGCCCACCATTGAAACCGAGTCAAATGAAAGGAAAATGACAAAAAACCAAATCGCTCGAATTAAGGAGCTTAAGACATATTAGGTAATAATCTAAGAAATCCCTCGATACTAATCTAAAACACAACGGCCACACGAAGCACAAGTACACAAGCAAAGCAAAGAAGCAAACCGTCGTGAAAATATAGGGAAAAAAAACAGCCAAAGGATTGGTGGACCAGGCAAGCAAGGGTGATGCCATCATCAGAAAAAGTTATAAATATGAAGCTTTTTCGGTCTCTTCGTCGTCAAGTACGGGCTGAAGCTAATTAATTAATTAAGTTAATTAAGTGCAAAAAAATTTTACGATTTAATGAGAAAAAAGCTGCATCACTTATTATTGTTGTCTTATTTTCTTCGTTTTCTTTTTTTGTTCTCTTTCGCTCAAGCCCTAACCCTAACGAACACGTACATGATCATATAATACACACATTTTTTACTTACTTACCTTTAGTGACCTATCTGCATTAACTTAAAGCAATTTAGTCTTTCTAAAAATAAGTATTCCAAACAACACGTCACACCTTTTTTTTTTCTATTAACATTCGCGCAATTAAACAACCGAAAAACAACAAAAACACGCTTGCTTGCACATATACACCTCGTAAACAACAAAAACAACAACAATAACACCAACAACACCACTACAAGAAGCAAGATACGCATATTTACACACACAATCCCAATCATTAAAGTATACTACAGAACTTTAAACATTTATGTGTACATTTCACTAAATTATTATTATTTATATTGGAAATAATAATCACATATCACACAAGAAACAAGCAAAAGAACAATTGGTGTTTATCTATCCCTTCTCTGGTTTTTTGTAACAAAAAAATTTTTTTGACAAGTTAATCAAAAAAACGACAATCAATAATTAATTAATAATATATTATACGAATATATTATATTATTCCAATAATAATAATCATCCTAATTATCATCATCTAGTATATAATCTCACTCTTCCTAATCTCCCAAAAACTTTGTAACATACAAAAAAATACGACACAAAAAAAAGAGAACGATTATATACATATATTTTTTTCTTTAATGAAATTTGATTTTTAATTTACAACAATCTAACGAATATATATACCACAACAAAAAAAAACCACCCAAGACGAGAAAGTTTTTAACTTTATCGCATCTTTAAAAAACAAGACAAAAACGACGCAAGAATCACAATAACATTAAAGTATAACCCTAGAACCACCACAAAACCCAACAAAAACTCTAAAAATGGTCCTATTAGTATTAACTGACCGTATTCGAAGGGCAGTCTTTGTCGCTATGGAATCTCCAGAATTTGATAGCGAGGCGAAAGCAAGACTCAAGTCATACATCAAAGGAAGTTCTTGTCTTCCACTTGACCTGGTCAAAGAAGTTTCAAAATTTCTGGTCAGTCGCGATGGAAAAATTGGTCGTGAGATCGGTAAGTTGCTCTTATTTCCCGTTCCCAAACAGAACAAATCACACACAATCTCTCACACACACCACCTCCTACATTCCAAAAAAAATTATTGTCGGCGGTATCGGAGTGTGCTGAGTTTTGTGTGTGTGTGTGTGTGCTTTGACCAACATCCTTAATCAAGTTTTGTCCATAAAAAGAAATTGCATCTGTCAAAGAGAAAAATTATGGTAAAATAAATCTTCTTAATTAGGGATATTGGGCCACACTATCCCCTTAATAACAAACAAATACAAATACTTACATAATTTTTCCCATAAAAAAAATTACCCACACAATACAATAAAATTTTAGGTCTATCAAATTACTGGTTACATGAATTACTCACGGGTAGCGGAGTCTATGTTGAGCAGCACAAAGAAAAATCAAAGGTATATACACTCCTACTATTCTAGACTTATAACTTCCACACTTCCCATTCTTGCCTTCATTTCCATTCTAAGTAACGCAAAAGACTACGATTTTTAACAATCTGCTATTACAACAGAACCCAAAACTGATTGCACGTCTCGAGGAAATTCTCGCCACACAGGCAAACAAAGAATACGCTCGTATGATTGGTCGTGTTGCATCATCGTATGATGTGGAAACGTTCAAGATTTTAGACACGGAAGAGTTTGCGTCGATTCGTGGTCAACTTACCGCTATTGTTAATATCACGTTTACCGTCGTGGCGGTGTTCGCTGCCGTATATCACGTTTCTCAAACTATCACCGGAGATACAGGAATGGTAAGCATCTTTTCCCTTCCTATTTCCATAATCTCGTGTGACGACGACTAATCATTTTCCGTTTTTCATTCATTCAAATAGCGTGTATTACTTGCAGGTTTTGGTGGCCTAATTGTGGGTGCAGCAGAAACCTTTTTATATATGCGATACTTGACTGGCTTTGGCAAAAAAAATAAGAAAACTACATCCTCTTCTTCGTCGTCAACCACCAACACAACCACAACGACGACGACGACGTCGACGTCGTCTTCATCACAAAAGACGAAGTCAACAAAATCACGAAAACCTGGTGCGCGGCGAGCGACATATTGCTCGAGTACCGCTTATATAAACAGCAAAACTGCTGGCGTGAACCCAACGCTTCCTAGTTACCGTATCAGTCATGTTCCTCATTTTGACAAACCATCATCGACTATTAACATTAATACTCGCCGAACACACATACCGAGAACCAAATCGCTATAATAACGGCAACGACCAAAATTGTGAAAACTTATACAAACAAACAATACTATCCATTCAGCTGCCAATTATCAATTATCATCCAAAATTTTATTTTTCTTCACACAAAATGTATATTTTTCTCTCAGATATATAACTTATATGTATGTTGCATCATGTATGCTAGGACTTTGAAAATTACAACAAAAGAGTTACCAACAAAACAGTCATTCATATATACTTATATATAAATTAGCACTTTGATAAAAGCGATTTCGCCTCCTGTAAATACCATGAAAGGATTTTACATCCATCTTTTTTGCATTTTTTTTATTTTTTATTTTTTTTTTTACTTCATTTTGGAATTTTTCAGAACAGTTCTTGAATTTTTTTGTGTCATTTTTTTTATTTTTTCTTTGTAGTATATAAAGTAGCGAATCTTCTCATTAGTTATAACGTCAGTAACAACAAAAAAGCATGTAAAATTTTTCCTTTCCGTTTAACTACTTAACAACTACTTGGTACTGCAACTATTATCAATTTACTCTCTTTCAAAAACTTGTTTAGATAAAATCATAAAAAAAAGACTTCTATTTTTTCGCTTTCTGTCATTTTCTTACTTCACTAAAATCCTCTCCCATATACAAACAGACATACAAAAAAGGCTTATCATAATTATCATTAATTAATAAAAAGTATGTGTTGAGTTTTTTTACTCTCATATTTATCGTCATAATGAAATAAGTTGAATTGCATCGAGATGTTTAATGAACAGTAAACAAAAAAGATTCGCGTTGTTTTACGCGTATCAAAACGCAAAGTCACATGACCTTTGAAATAGCTTATTTTTATGCTTAACGTAATTTGTGGCACTTTTCGAAACCATCCCACTATCGAAGTTCCTGCTTATTTATTGATATTTTTGTGTCTTTGACATCTCAATTTTAGGAGGAAAATAAAAGGGAAAATAAAAAGTTAGCCTTTGGGTCGTTAGCGATGATGATTAAAATCAAGTGACAAACTATAGGGAATAAAGAAGGTCTAGCGCTAAGTTTATTGAATAAATTCCCGCGGGTGGGGTTAAAAAATGTCATGAGATCACTTTATTTAATTTACTGACATTTCTGACTTTAGAGTTTTTTCAAGTGAACGGAATAGCGCGAGTTTGTCGCTATGCTAATTTTGGTAAATGATTTACACTATTTTCAAAATATGCGCGGAGTTATAGTTTTCGTGATTTTTGTATTTTTTTTGGACAAAGAAAAACAGTTGGACTGCCATTATCATCTCCGTAGTCCGTTTTTCATTCCATTATCTTTTTTCATTTTTTTATACTTACGATTATTACTCACCATAGCCACTTTTGAATAAAAACAAATTCTGGGATTAAAAAATTAGCGCGATTCATCATTTTTGATCTCTCAATTGTTATCAGATGCATCTGTGAGAAAATATAACTTTTCAACGCGTAACATTCGATTGGACAACATCTAAATGCGAAAATTTTTATTGCAAAGATGACACGTGCAAGAAATGCATCTTCGATATTGATAATTAAATTGGATCGAGAGATGATGGTACCCTAATCAACAAAAAGTGCCAACGCGCAGACCGTTTATTCGGGAACCAATGTAAACAAATAAATAATGTTCTGCCCCGAGCGCAGTTGTGCCATGTACTGTTAAAGGCGTACATCCACGTGATAAAAAGACTCATACACGTTTTCTTATCTGATGGAATGATGTCAATAACCAACAGGCGACGGTCAACAATGATGTCTCAACATTCCATTGTCGGCGTAAAAGGCAATGAGGATGGATGGAAAGGGTCACATTATTTGTTGAGCAAAAATAGAAATAATCGCTTCTGTCAATTAAATGCATGGTAAAAATTTTTTTTGAATTCTTAAAACATATCTTATGCGCAATATGTATGCCTGCTATTAGATAATTGAAATATTTTTAAGCTTATCATGACGAGGATCGAGAGATTTGAATCTCATTTTTGCTTTGCAAAATTAATTAGCGATTTCTTTTGTCATTCCGCTCTTTTATTTGTTCTTACATTAGCATTCATACGTGATTGTGGGCTGTGGGTATATTTTGCTGTTGGATCCTATGCAGAAAAACTATAATTTGTGTGAAAAAATGAAATCGAGAAAAAAAATCTTTGTCAGCAAACGCAAAATAACGAATATACCAAAAAATCGCGCCATCCATGTATATGTTTTCAAATATCACACGGATATTTTGTATACGTGTCATAGCATACAACAAAAAAGAGGAATTCGAAAGTCCCTTGCAGCAGCAGCAGCAGCAAAAAAAAAATGAAGCATCAGACTTATTATTAGATGCATAGCATTAACAATAACATGCCGTTTTGTTTTGTTTTAACAAACACATGATATTTTTTCACATGAGTAATTAATGGCATTTATTTTCTAGATTGCGAGGGACAATTGCAGGCTGTATGAAACTATAATTAAGCAAGAGTTTCACGGCTGACTGGCAGGCAAAATAATAAAAATTAAAAAAAAAAGATTCCCGATGCAATCGATTGACGGACGGACGGACAGACAAAAAAAAAAGGGGATAAATCAACTAAAAATAATAAAAATTCGCTTTCAGTTCATAAGAGGGCTTCTCCCCCTTCAAAATAACCTGATACCCTTATCAAATAAGTACTATTAAAATTCTCGCCAAAAAACAATCGAATCTATTGTTGTTTCATAAGTTCGTGTTTTAAGTTTGGATGATTTTAAATGATCCAATGATGGATGGATTAACCTTAATTTTTTTTGCTTACGAAACAACAATCTAAAATTTGGTAATTTGGCTTTGATACAGTGGTTGACATAAAGGTTAACCTTAAAGTAATATCAGTTAAATGATACAAGTTTTTTTAAATATCTTAGTGATAATATTATTTGAATATTATTAATTATAAGAATAACAAGAAAAGATAAATGGCGCCTTTTTAAAAACAATAAACTTAAGAACAATGAAGGTTAAGGTTTCAATTTGGCGTTATGACTTATTTCGAGATTTTTGGGATTTATTATTAATAATGGGGATATCTACTTAACAACAAAATAATAGATGCAGATATCATCATTATATCATACATGAAGTTGTATCAAGTTTTTTTTATTCCTTAAGGTTGTCAAACCTATGTATGCATATACATAAAATGTCAATTATTTCTTTTTTCTATTTCACTATAAGAGATTATATCGTTTACACATGGCAATGACAACATAAAAAACGAACGACTGAAAATAAAGAGAATCTGATGTGCAGAACTATTGTTCCCATGTATAAATATTTGCGTGATAAAGGATATACAGTAGATATATATACTATATTACTACTACATGCATCAATTATGCAGGATAGCAAACAATATAATTGACATTTAAAACGTGGTCTCATGCGAGTATAGCTCAGGACAACCTGTCAAAGTATAATAACAGTAAATGAACAATATTTGTATTCGAAGAAAGTCCTGGATTTACACGCACGATGATCGATAGTTTATTTTCTAAAATAATAGATTGTCGACCCATTGTTGATTAAGTGAATGCATTTTGCGGTTTTTTTGTCGTTTGATCGGGTGGAACTAACCAATTTGTCTATTTGTAAGAAGTAACAGAAGCATCACGTTTCATGTGAAAATTTAACAAGCTTTTCAGTTAATAAGAAAAACAAGATTTTTCTTTGCATATAATGACTTTATAAAATTTTCTCAAGCATTGAAACGGGTAAGAATGAATACAAGAGCCCAATGATAAATTTCTAAAAACTATTGTTTTATTGTAAACAAGCTTTGAAACAAGAAATTATTTTTTTTTGACAGATAAATATATTTTGACAGGTGATTACGTAAAATCATTGAGAAAATGAATTTTTTGAAAAGCTTGTGAAAATTGCGACTAATACTAAACGTTAATTGATTGTATTTTTTTTAATTACTAAGTATAGATAACAATAAGTTTCTATTTTTCTTAAGGGTTAAGAACCAGACCAGAAACTTGTAATTATATTGAATGTTTCATAAGATGTGACATTGTTCAATTCATTTGACATTCATACTTTATTTTCACTAAGATTTTTGAAAACAATAGTAAGTAGGCATTGAAATTCGCTTGTACATTGTATTTCTGCGAGCTTGTTCTATTATCTAGGGCTCGATTAGCGATCTTATCAGTAGATTTCTAAAAACGTAAATACTAATTTTATCGCGATTTAAATTTAATTAAATCACGCGATAATCAATCTATCGATAAAATCAGTGGTCAAATGCCGTTTGTCGAACTGACAAAACTAGTTTGGGGATTTAAGATATAAATTGTCATATATGCCGTAATTCCAATTTAGCCATTTGTTAAAATTATGAAATTTAATTAATTATTAAATGTCAAACAAATGATTTGAAATAATTTATAAAGTAAATTTCATACAAAAGATGATATTTTATATAAATTTATTAATTCTAATCACAACATTGATATTATTTCATGATTTAATTCATTATATAAAGCTGTATTAGTATTTAAGTGCACTATACAAATGCACTATACAAATCAGAAAGTTATGCATAAATATTTTTTTATTGGACAATTAATTATGTTATAAACGCTAATTAAAGTTAGCGATTTGAAATTTTATAAGTCTTGACTATTATTGTTAACGAAACAATGAAAACGATTCGCATTGCGATTAGCTAATTTCTGGTCTTAAAATTACCACATATTAACGATCTCATTTTAACAGATTTATTAGTGTTTGAAATTCACATTTATTAGAAAAATTATAATATAATAAAGTGTGTGAAATTCACATTTATCGTTTTTTTTTTAATAAAGTAGAAAATTATAATATAATAAATTGGTGTAGAAATATCTTTTGAGAATTTAGAGAATGCATATTTTATCTTCAAAAATATACCATCACTTTGTTATACACCACCAAAGTTTGCATTGGTTATGTGTATCTCCTCTGCTGATTTAAGATATCGTTCGAAAGCTTTTGCTTTCATTCTTAAGAGTTATTATTAGTTCATAACGTATACTGAGACTATGTTATCTAATATATGCATTTAGCTTTCAAAGATTTCTCATATATCACTCAAAGACTTGTTCTCATCCTTATTGATTATCCTTTCATATTCACAGCATTGCATTTTTCACGTGCATCTTAACCCTCCGTTGATTTCAGATACCATTCAAAGTTTCTCTTTTATATCTACCAAGCTTGGTCTTTCACCTCGGCTGATTTCAGATAGCACTCGAAAGCGCCTTGCTAGTTCCCCCCGCCATTTTCAAAAGATAAACCATATTGTCCAAGAACATAATCAAGTTTTGCGCGTATTTTTGATTCGGTCCTTTTAATTTTATTTTATGCTAAAAAAAGTCTCATTAGGAGATTGAATTTAACTTTTTTGCAATCCCATAGAGTCTTAATCAGTATGATGGTATTAGAAATTTTTAACTTAATAATTTTAAAATTCTTTTATGTATAGGTAGATACCTCTAATAAAACTTTTAAAAATAAAGGTTATTATTTAACTATTTTTACCATCTCACCGAATGCATAAGGGATGCTTGTTCACGGCTGAACCTTTGTATAAAAGTTTCAGAATACAGTATTATGAAGAGGAAAGTGTTATATTATTCTAATATCTATAAGGCCTGATTTTTATCAATTTATTCAGAATTCATAAAAAATTTTTTCGTATTTTACTTCAAAAATCAATGTCAAGGCAATAAGTATTCTATGAAAAGAACATGCAGTAAAAAAGATGCATAAAATTTTTTGAGTTTGCATTTTGAAAGATTTACGAGGCAGAAATAAAAAGCCCTTGAATGGTTTCTGAAATCCACGGAAGGTGGTCTTGGTATATGCTATGAAGTAGAAAAAGGAACTAATAATGATGAAAATAAAATATCTGAAATCAGCGTAAATTGAAGATACAGGTGGCCAATGGAATCTGAAAAGGAACTACTGAGAACAAAGCTTTAAACTGGGCTGGTAATAGAGGCCAAACAAAAAATTCGAATTTAAGATCATTATTATGCTTCTAAATTTATATTCTAGAAACGTCACGTTTAGTCACATGTTTAAGTGCTTTCTTAGTTATCGAAAGGAAAAGCCAATTCAAACTGGCCACATAAATTGTCACTCAAAAAAGAAATTAACAACGAAATTGAATCCTCAAATAATATCAGAATAGCAGATTTTATTATAGAGGTGACATTTTTCGGGCTGCTAATTCTAATGTCTGCACCTTTATTCTATCCATTCGAGTATAAAAGGGCATGATTGAATACTCTTAGCTCCATCAATCGAGATACGCTTGGTTGAAGGAAGATGTTTTGTTGTAGGTGAAGAGGTTATTATTGTAGAGCTATCCCAAACAGCTACAACTGTCCTAATTAAAAAAACATTGCAGTTTGTAAGACGCGTCGGATTATCGCTGTCATAAGAGCAAAGAAGCGAGAGCCAAACTAATAATAAAGATAACTAACAGTTTTTTTGTTATGTACAACGATATTAGATTCACTTAAACTTCTCAGTATAAAATGTCAATGTAAAATGAGAAGGAGTATAATTTTCAATAATTCTAATACAAATATACACAGATATATATATTTATAAATTATGTAGGTCCAGACCCTTGAGAATCACATCGGAAGTGTCAGAAGTCAGTTACGACCAAAGATCTTTGGATACTAATCATCCGGTGATGCAATTAATTTTTGCTTGGCAGCATAAATGCAAAACTGAACAATAAGGATTAGTCTCGAGTGTATCAAAAGCTTCTCATTAACCAAACGGATATTTCATTTTACCTCTTCAAAGAGAATATACCCTCCATGGTTCGTATCGATCGCATCGAATTCCCCCTTTAGCTCTGCTTTCGAACGCGTATGAATCCCTATGAGTTCATGTCCCTTCTGAAACTCCTCAAAACTGACACGTCTGTCATGGTTTCTATCAAGTTTACTAAACAATTTGTATATTTCATCATAGTAAAAAAGAAGATCTATGAGGCGGCCGAATTCTTTGAAATCGATGAAACCATCCTAATGAGAGATGTGTGATATTGAGCATAGTAAAAACGCTTTAATATGCCCAATGAAAGCTATTGTTGTAAGGACAGACCCTTGAAGTATCCGCGGCTTTATATGCCCGCATGATGGCAGGCTTATCTTCTGCGAGGTGCGGGTAGAGCTCAATGACAGCTCTATCGATTTCGGCGAGAGACAGTATACCATTGCCATTATAATCGAAGGTGTCAAAAACCTATCGCAATGGTTGAAAATAATAAAGTCGAGAAGTACGATTTACCGTATGTTAATGTTCTCGAAACAAAAATGCTTTGCTGGTTACCTTCTTTACTTTGACTTTGTCCAACTTTTCGGCCATTTTGTCTTGGAGATGAACTGAAACAAAGCTCGACTAAAATTATTCCTGCTATCGCTATAGAATTTACACAAAGGCTCATTTGCATAATTATAACATTTCTGGGAATTTTGCGTCGATCATGTATCTTCTAGAGCAAAAAACATATCAAATGAATTCGATTGGAAAATTCTATGATACATTTTTATTTAGATATGTTATATCTTAAGGATTAAGATTAATCAAAGAATGTATTAGATCATAACACAAGTGGAACCACTTGACCAGCGAAAAGGTTAAATTCGTGACAACTTCAAAACCATTTTTTTTGTCCGATTCTTTTATTTGAAAATAAATAATCAATTGAATAAATTTATCAAAACAAAGTATCCTGTTCACGCAAATATTCCCCAACATCCGCCTGATGAAATACAACAATATCAGTTGGTTGCAGTTTACGTATATCAACTGTAGATCGTGCTGTGACCCCAAATCCCTATCATTAATGAGTGAGTTTAGTTTATAAATCAATTAAACATAATTTATAAGCGTAAATTAAATATAAGTACTATAATCCATTACCAGAGGAACATCAGCCATAGAAAATATCACAATTCCTTGATGCTCCGGCACATCCTCGGATATTCTTCCAACGTGTGCTTTTGCAATATGATTCCCGTACAAGAATTGCATTTCGCCGTTGGGTTTTATCCATAATTTGAACTGTTGATTTTTTTGTCGCGTAAAGACAAATCACCTTATTAGCTTACGCATATGTTCTTTTTATAATCCCAAGCTATGGAAATCTTATAAGTTAACATTAATAAATAAATTGCCAAATAGATACCTTTGCATATTGTGCCAAATAATCCAACGCTGTTATATGAAGTTTGAATTTCCCAGATTTTGTAAATTTACCAAAACATACTCCTACAGACATTAATTGATCTCGACCCACACTTATAGCGCGTCGCATTATCGATTCACTTTATCATGAAAAAATTAAGGTCAGATTTGGAAAATCTTGATTTATAAGTTCATTGATTTAACAATCTCACCTAATATAATACACTCGATCTTTATGTAATCTAAAGCAATATGTTTCATCTGCACGATCGATCAAATGTACAATATTTCGCCCAATACTTTGAAAGCGGTAAAAAAGTTTGAATTTAAAATTCAAAATTCATATAAAACATTAGTAATTATTCAGTCTCTCTTAAAGAATTTAATTGCAAATTTTTTCATTTCTCGAATTACCCACTATTTCGCCAATTTTTCGAAGAATACTTTTGTCTCGTCCTCGGTTAATGGCCTCATTATATGAAAATAAAATCGTAAAGTTTTTGAACGCTGCACATCTACAACACTTATTTATTGATCAACGAGTGACGTCATTCAAGAAAAAAAAATTAAAATTTCCAAAGAATTTTTAGATAGCTTTTCTTTCACTTTCACACATTCCCGTTCGTCTTTAAAAGATGGTAATTATTCTTGGTGTTTAATGGTTTTAAAAATCATTGATGGTTAACATAAATAAAGAAGGGTTATTATGTGAATTTTTTGACGCGAAAAAAGTATTGCCCAAAATAACCACTCTTTAAATTTAAAAGATAAGTTAATATGACCATTTTTTTGTAGACTGCCAGACTTAAGAAGAATAGAAAGAAGCGAGGACATGTTTCGGCTGGTCACGGACGTATTGGTTTGTATCAAATTTTGCTTGGTTATTTTAAAACCAATTCACGTACAATTTAATATATAAAAATAGGCAAGCATCGAAAGCATCCGGGAGGTCGTGGTCTCGCCGGTGGTCAACATCATCACCGAACAAACATGGATAAATATCATCCAGGATATTTTGGAAAAGTGGGGATGCGATATTTCCACAAAACTCAAAATCAATTCCATAAACCGATCGTCAATCTAGATAAACTATGGACACTGGTCACCGAGCAAACACGCAAAGAATACGCTGGCAAAAAAGATGTTGCGCCGGTGATTGATACACTTCAGGCTGTAAGTTTCGTGTGATTTCGAATATATTTTTTTATATTTATAAGCTTGACGTGGTAATATTAATAAAAATGTTATTTAATTAATTTAATTAATGATTTTAAAGGGATTTGGCAAAGTATTGGGTAAAGGTCGTCTTCCTTCGCAACCCGTAATAGTAAAGGCGAGATATGTATCACGCAGAGCAGAAGAAAAAATAAAAAAGGTTGGAGGTGTTGTTAAGCTGGTGGCATAATTATATCCATATTATATATCGATGATTATAATAAATAATTGACAATAACAAATAAATCGAGAAATAAATGCCGTTTTGAATTCCAGCGTCAAAATTTTTATGCAAATCTAAGAATTAGTTAATTTATTGATAAAAAATTGCGGCTTCCTCTGAGAGATAATTAACATGTTTTAATTTATTATCTATCAAAACCAAGTTACAAAAACAGGGAAGTTTTAATTTCATAATTATACAATCTGTTCCAATTCCCGTGCATAATTAAGTGTATGTTGAATAATGCTAGTTGATGGTATCTCAATTTTATTCTCATCCTTTGTGGTAAAGTATATTTTGTTTTCGGCTGGCTTGACCACCCAACCGCGCTATTAAATCCCGAAATAATTTAAATATCATCAATCAGGATATAGAGTTGATGTAATGAAAAAGAATAACGATTTACCTCATGTACAAAGTTCATTACTTCATGAAGACTATTGTTAAAGAAGAGTAAAGTTTCTGCGTCGGCCAAAGGTAAACTAGAATAAGCTTTCTCGCTACAGCTAGCAATTTCATTTCTAATTATTAAAAGGAACAATATTAACAGACTTCAAGGATCTACCCAATCGATCATGAACTTGAGAGCATACATGTATATAAATAGTTACCTAATCGTTCCCATTAATATATCAATAAAGAATAAATATTCAGCAGCAGGGACTTCAGCCCGTGCATTCCACACTTTATTGTAACTACCCTCCATTAAACATTGTTCCAAGTGTACTGGATGTTTAATGTATACATTCTCCAGGAGTTGTTGCGGATCAATGTTCTCTAGAGCGGTATGAAATTCTGCAATACGATTCTGAGAGAGTAGTCGAAGTAGGTTGAGACCGATCAATGGGTACATTTTTGGTGATGGAGGCAATAAAGAACTATTTTTAATAAAGAAGTCTGATGAAATATTCACGTCAAGATAATCCGGGTGTTGATGTAATCGAGGTTACGATCATTGATGATACCTGTAATCACTGTAATAAGTTTGTAATTGAGCAATGTAACGTTCAAAGGATGGAATATCTTTCACTTGGACACTCCAATACGCTCCGATTTCGAGAATGTCACCTTGAGTATTAACAAAATATTTAGATTGAAGTTTTTGGAAATCTGGCTTAGAACATACGTGCAATAAGCAACTCCTCTGTGTTGGGGATTTCGCCTTCTGGAAGTAACAGTGCCAGTTCTGATAAAGAAATCTATAATACAAGTGCATACGCGAACCATTAGACAACAAAGTATATATATATAATATATATATATATATAATGTTTTAAAACAAACGAATCAAACCTTGAGTTTTGCAAGATATGTGCCACATTTTTCGAGGTTAGGGTTAGGAGAATTAAATTCTTTCTTTAGAGGCTCGTAAAGCTGTGAGCCCACAGACACAACAGACATGTTTTGGAGCTTGGAGTTGGGAAATTTTTTACCGCATTCGATTACGTTATTATTATGCTTTTGATCTAATTTCCGTGATCGTACAACACTGACTGTAGCATATAATTTAACGAAACAAAAAATATTTCATTTCGTTAATAATACTAAGAATAAATGGTTCAAGTAAAGAACATTTGCTGTATTGGAGCTGGTTATGTAGGTATGTGGTGTTAAACTAGTTGCAATACTTGTTATGCTTCTTTTTTCTCACCTGATTTCACTATGTGTAGGAGGACCTACTTGTGCCGTTATTGCTTACAAATGTCCCCACATAAAAGTCAACATTGTTGATGTGAACCCGGATCGCATCGCTGCCTGGAATTCAGATAAACTTCCAATATACGAACCGGGGCTTGAAGAAGTGGTGTTTGATAGACGGGGGAAAAATTTGTTTTTCACTACAGAGGTCGAGGCTGCTGTTAATGAGGCGGACCTTATATTTGTCTCCGTTAATACACCGACAAAAAAGAATGGAATGGGTGCTGGTTTTGCTGCAGATTTGGCGTGAGTGAAAATAAAATCTCTCGTATTTTAATTGTGGATGCTAGTAACATTAATGATATATTTATTTTACCTCATCAGGTATGTGGAGTCTGCTACTCGAGGCATTGCTTCGATTGCTAAAAGTTCAAAAATTGTCGTTGAGAAATCTACTGTTCCGTGTCGTACTGCCGAGAGTATGCGTACTATACTAGAAGCAAATTCTACGGGGGATATTCGATTTGATATTCTATCGAATCCAGAGTTTCTTGCTGAGGGTACTGCGATAAAAGATTTATTAAACCCCGATCGGGTACTGATTGGTGCATTACAAACACCAGAAGACAGGAAAGCACAAGAAGCATTAGTAGAAGTATACGCTAATTGGGTATCAACAGATCGCATAATCACAACGAATCTTTGGTCCTCTGAATTATCAAAGCTTGTAAGCTTTCTGTTTTGGATCTTTCTTTATGCATTGTTTTCCATTTAAAATTTTTTATTATTAATGATTAAATAGGCAGCTAATGCATTATTAGCACAACGAATTTCTTCAATCAATGCATTATCAGCAATCTGTGAAGCGACTGGTGCATATGTTGATGAAGTAGCATATGCGTGTGGCTGTGATAAACGAATCGGTCCAAGCTTTCTGAAAGCGTCAGTCGGATTCGGCGGAAGCTGTTTTCAAAAAGACATCTTAAATCTCGTCTACTTATCTGAACAATTAAATTTGCCCGAAGTCGCCGCCTACTGGAAACAAGTGGTCGACATGAATGAATACCAGAAAAAGAGATTCGTTGAACGAATCATCAAAACACTCTTTCACACAATTACAAATAAAAGAATTGCATTGTTCGGGTTCGCATTCAAAAAGGATACCGGGGATACACGGGAATCCGCTGCTATCACATTGTGTAAACATTTTATCCAGGAACAGGCAACAGTTCATATTTATGATCCGAAAGTTTCGGATGAGCAGATATTTCTGGAATTGACGGAGCCAGGGTTGCTAGATAACACGGAAGAAGGTACTTTAGTTATTCATTAGAATTATTATTTGGATTATGGTTAATGAATTATTCTCAATATTCTAATAGTAAAAAAAAGAGTTATAATCACGCGTTCACCTTATGACGCGTCTCAAGATGCTGATGCGATTGTAATTGCAACAGACTGGGATGAATTCAAGGTTAGCAATTTTATCTTTTTTTATTCTTTCATATATATATATATATAATATGAATCAATTAAATTAATTATATTCTCTATCACTTAGAAATTAGATTATACACGCATTTACCAAACCATGCATAAACCAGCATTCATTTTTGACGGTCGTCTTATTTTAGATGCTGATAAATTACAGCAAATTGGATTTAGCGTTCACACTATTGGTCGTCCTGCAATTTAATTTATGAAAAGAACAATAACAACATAGATAAACAACACGTGATTTGTAAAACTTTCCTCGTTATTTATTAAATTATGTCGCGTTTAAACGCGTCTTTCAACCCAATATAGATAATAAATAAAATATTCTCTAAAAAATGAAATATTTATGCGTTGCTGAAAAACCTTCAGTTTCCAAATCTCTAGCACAAATCTTAGCACAAGGCCTTGCACATACTTCACCACGAACGGTAAAAAGATACAAGTAACTTTGTTAAATTCGAATAATTTACAATTGAAGTATTTTATTTAAAATGTAATAGGAGCAATCAGCGAATAAATACATCAAAAATTATATCTTTTCATTCCAAGATAGCGCGGGTTTTCTTAATGAAGTGACCATAACAGCGGTATTGGGCCACCTAACGGAAATTGATTTTATAGAAGGATATAACTGGCAGGAATGTAATCCCATTAGTTTGTTTGATGCTCCCATTCAGAATACTATTTCAAAAGTATGTGCTCGCTTTGATTCATAAGAAAGTCATTGAATGCCTTTCATATGGTATAATAATATTATATTGAAAGAATATGGCAGATGTTGCTCAAAACTTGAAGAATCGATCTTCCAATGTTGAATGTGTCATGATCTGGACTGATTGTGATCGAGAAGGCGAAAATATTGGGAAAGAGGTGGTGGAAGTATGTAGACAAAGAAATTCACGGATTATTGTAAAAAGAGCGCGATTTTCTGCCATTGAATCGCGGTAATATTCTTTATCTCATTTTTACAAATACTGCATTTTATATGCTGACTTTGTTATTATGTCAATGAAGTGCAATTCTACAAGCTTGGTGGGCTTCGGTGAACTCCTCACTTGAACAACTTGATATGAATCAATCAGATGCTGTAGAAGCACGAATGGAGCTTGATCTGCGCATCGGGGCTGCATTTACCAGATATCAGACTTTAGGATTTCAAGGCGAATTTCCGGGCATAGAAAACAATAAAATTATCAGCTTTGGTGAGAAATAAATGAAACCCTGATTTAATTTTTATTTTTTTTGTTTGACGTTCCGTTAATGAACAAATTCTAAATCCGGAAAAGGTCCTTGTCAAATACCAACCCTCGGTTTCGTAGTAGACAGATGGGAGCAGAGAGAAAATTTCACAGTCGAAAAGTTCTGGTATATAGAAGTTACTATTAAGCAAGATGAAAAAGAAGTAACTTTTAGATGGACACGCGAGCAGTTTCCAAAAGAAGAACAATTACAAGAAACTCCAATTGATCAAAGGGAGAAAACAGAGTTTAGCTGCTTTGAAGAATTGTTTGCTGAAATTTTTATGATTAAACTCGCTGGTCATGACGCAGTTGTTACAAAAGTAAATTCGGTTCCAAAATCTAAATGGTGAGAGAAATAAACACATAGGTTTTCACATATCGCAAATAATATTAGAGGCTTTTTTCAAAATGACATTAGTAATTAATATAAATAATTATTGAATTAATTTTTAATAGTTTATTAATGCGAATCGGTCTCTTTTGATAGGAAACCTCGCCCTTTGACGACTGTAGAACTTTTGAAACTTGCATCTAGGTTTCTACGAATTAATTCTGATGCAGCAATGATTGTGAGTAATATGTGAGTATTTTTGATTTTATTATACTACCTAATGATAGCTATTATATTAATTAGGCTGCGGAACGTCTATATCAACTCGGATTCATCACATATCCTCGAACAGATACAGATCAATTTCCACCCAACACTGATTTTAAAGGAATAATAGCCACTCTTAAGGGAGGTGCCGAAACTGCACTCAATAATAGACCTAACGATGCAAACCTGAGAACTGCTGTCGATTGGATTCCATTTTCTGATGGGTATTAAGATATTAATTCTCAATAAATGTTTTTTTTAGCAAATATACTTTCTAATTATTATATCTAAATATTAGCTTATTAGCTGATCAATTCTCCTCCCCTCGAAATGGATCAAAGAACGATGGAGCACATCCTCCCATTCATCCCATAAAATATCCCGATACTTATCTCGACCGCAGAGAAGAGCGAGATTTGTTTAATTTTATTGTACGATATTTCTTGGCTTCATGCGCTGAAGATGCAAAAGGACAAGAGACGACAGTAGAGATTATGGTGGAGGAAGAAACATTTCGTGCTAAAGGCATTTAAATTTTTTATTAATTTTTGTATTCTTTTTATTATGCTTTGATTTAATAAATTATCAATATCTGTTAGGCTTGGTTATTCTTGAACGAAATTATCTCGAGGTATATCCTTATGAGAAGTGGGGTGCGCGTGATATACCGGATTTTCGTGAAGGTCAAGTTTACAAAAATCCGTTAATAGAAAAGAAGGAAGGAAAAACCTCACCTCCCGAGCTATTAACTGAACCAGACTTAATTGCATGTCTTTACGAAAATGAAATCGGTTAGTTTTGTTCGATTTAATTTCATTCTTGACATACAACATATACATCTGTTTCTTGCTGACTTTATTATATTTATATGTATATTTATCAATAAAGGGACCGACGCCACAATTCCAGAACATATTTCAAAAATTTTTGTAAGAAATTATGCAGTCAAAGAACGTCAAGGCCAAAAAGAGTACATTTATCCAACAGATCTTGGTTTAGCACTAGTGCATGGGTACAGAGAAATCGGATTTGAATCTTCATTGTCTAAACCCTTTTTAAGGCGTAACGTAAGAATAATGTATTAATCTTTGGCCTTTAATTATTATCACTTTATTTTTAACAACTTTTTGAATTTATTATTAGTTGGAAAGAGAGTTACAGATGATCTGTCAAAATCAAAAGACTAAAGATGACGTGACTAGAACCTACGTACAAAAATATAGAAACATGTATGATTTAACTCTTCAGGAAGAAGACAAAATCGTACAGGTACAAATTCTTTAATTGTTTATCGACCTGTTATTAATTCATTCAGGCTGCATGCTTTTCATATAGGCGTTTATGCGTCATTTAGGACCGCCAAAGACATTACAACATGACGGTTCATATTACCTTGGTGCCCGAAAAATTGACAGAAGAAGGGTAGGTGTGATTTTAAAAATCTCTAATTAATTATATTTCTAAAAAATAAAATGTTTAATTTGATGATTGTATGCCATAATAGATGCCGTTATCCAATAATAATAATAATTCGAATTTCCCGAGGCCTCCACCGTCTCCACCATTTGGACAAAATAATACAAACAGGAACAACATCAATGCTTCTCAAAATAACGCGTTTAACTTCGGTGGTAATAACACAACCCAATCAAATATCACACGAAGTCCTACTACTAGATTTAACCCTCGTGAAAATTCTACATGTTTCAAGTGTAAACAAGTAAGTTATATTTCCCAAGCTTTTTATCTTTTAACCTAATTTCAATTAATCGAATACAGTCTTCTTCCTTTAAAGATTTGGCATTGGGCAAGCGAATGTACTTCATTAGAGGGATCCTCTATCCAAGCAAATAATGTGTGATTTTCATTATCATTTGTTGAATTTTGTTAATTTACTTTTTATAATAGCGAAAAATTGATTTCTTAGAGCACCAATGACACAACTCGGACCTACTCACGCGATCTCTCCTCTTACACATGTTATATATGTAATGAGGTAATTTGTTTTACTTTGAAATATTACTATCGTTCGTATTTTTATTAATTGACAATACTTTTTTTAGCCGGGACATTTAGCACCTACCTGTCCAAATCGCAACCGACAATCATCATCAACTACTTCATCATCTACATCTGGTACTAGACGTGGAACGGGTCGTGGATCTAGAGGTAGCGGTACACGAGCAAGAGGTACACGTGGCGCCAGGGCATCAAAAAAATCTAAACACAATTAATATGTATATATATAATTTTATACTTGAAAAATAATTCAATAATGTCCCAATATATTTTATTATTGTTTTTCTTTCGATAATGAAAGCATATCAGTTTTTTGTTATGTTTTCCATATTTAATGAGCTGGAACTCACAAGACAAAGAGATATAATTGACAAAGAAGAGGCATGAAGACGAGTAAAACGAAAAGTGATGTCACTCTTGGTACATACAATAACTTCTAGAAGCACATGATAAAGAAAATCCCATAATTTCAAATTTCTTGTTCGGCACTTTATCACCATTTCGTTATAATATATCAAATGCATTTTGCTAATGCGAGAATACAGACCAATAATATCGTTACATCGAGCATTAATTGTGGTTCCGCTCATGCCCATAACGTACATCGAGTTTTACATTTCCAAACTTTCCAGATACCATTGGAAAATTTTATTCTTATCCTTATAAATTCCTTTTCCATAAAGATTATATTGTCCGTATGCATTTCACACTCAGCCGATTTCAGGTACCATTGGAAAGCTTCATCCTTATTAATTCTTCCATGTTCATAGCGTATAGCGAGATTATATGCATTTCCATCCCCTGCTGATTTCAAAATCACCCAACAAAATTTTTTCTCATTATATATAACATAAACTAAGATTATATTTTCCAAACGTATCTCCACCTTTAGTTGATTTCAGATACCACTCAAAGGCTTTATAATCATCTTTATTAGTTCCTTTTCCATATTTATAACATGAACCAAGACTTAATTGTCCATTTACATTTCCACCCTCCGCTGATTTCAGATACCATTCAAAGGCTTTATAACCATCTTTATTAGTTCCTTTTCCATATTCATAACATAAGCCAAGTTTATATTGTCCATCTGCATTTCCACCTTCCGCTGATTTCAGATACCACTCAAAAGCTTTATAATCATCTTTATTAGTTCCTTTTCCATATTCATAACATAAACCAAGATTTAATTGTGCATTTATATTTCCACCCTTCGCTGATTTCAGATACCACTCAAAGGTTTTATAATCATCTTTATTAGTTCCTTTTCCATATTTATAACATGCACCAAGATTGCATTGTCCACGTGCATTTCCACCCTCCGCTGATTTCAGATACCATTGGAAGGCTTTATACTCATCCTTATTGATTCCTCTTCCATATTCATAACATACACCAAGACTTAATTGTCCATTTACATTTCCCCCCTTCGCTGATTTCAGGTACTGCTCAAAGGCTTTATAAGCATCTTTATTGGTTCCTTTTCCATATTCATAACATGAACCAAGACTAAATTGTCCACGTGCATCTCCGCCCTCCGCTGATTTCAAATACCATTCAAAGGCTTTGTACTCATCCTTCTTGGTTCCTCTTCCATTTTCATAACATACACCAAGATTATATTGCCCATTTACATTTCCACACTTCGCTGATTTCAGATACCATTCAAAGGCTTTATAATTATCTTTATTAGCTCCTTTTCCATATTTATAACATGAACCAAGATTGCATTGTCCACATGCATCTCCACCCTCCGCTGACTTCATATACCATTGGAAGGCTCTATTCATATCCCTATTAGTTCCTTTTCCATATTCATAACATGAACCAAGACTAAATTGTCCACGTGCATCTCCGCCCTCCGCTGATTTCAGATACCACTCAAAGGCTTTATAATCATCTTTATTAGTTCCTTTTCCATATTCATAACATGAACCAAGACTAAATTGTCCACGTGCATCTCCATCCCCCGCTGATTTCAAATACCACACAAAGGCTTTATTTTCATCCTTATTAGTTCCTTTTCCATATTCATAACATAAACCAAGATTATATTGCCCATTTACATTTCCACCTTTCGCTGATTTCAGAAACCACTCAAAGGCTTTGTTCTCATCCTTATTAGTTCCTTTCCCATATATATAACATACACCAAGATTACATTGCCCATTTACATTTCCACCCTCCGCTGATTTAAAGGCTTTATACTTATCTTTATTAGTTCCTTTTCCATATTCATAACATAAACCAAGTTTATATTGTCCATCTGCATTTCCACCTTCCGCTGATTTCAGATACCACTCAAAAGCTTTGTTCTCATCCTTATTAGTTCCTTTTCCATATTCATAGCATAAACCAAGTCTATACTGTCCATCTGCATTTCCACCTTCCGCTGATTTCAAATACCACTCAAAAGCTTTGTTCTTATCCTTATTAGTTCCTCTTCCATATTCATAGCATAAACCAAGATTTAATTGTACATTTACATTTCCACCCTTCGCTGATTTCAGATACCACTCAAAGGCTTTATAATCATCTTTATTAGTTCCTTTTCCATATTCATAACATGAACCAAGTCTAAATTGTACACGTGCATCTCCATCCTCCGCTGATTTCAAATACCACTCAAAGGCTTTATTTTCATCCTTATTAGTTCCTTTTCCATATTCATAGCATAAACCAAGTCTATACTGTCCATCTGCATTTCCACCTTCCGCTGATTTCAAATACCACTCAAAAGCTTTGTTCTTATCCTTATTAGTTCCTCTTCCATATTCATAGCATAAACCAAGATTTAATTGTACATTTACATTTCCACCCTTCGCTGATTTCAGATACCACTCAAAGGCTTTATAATCATCTTTATTAGTTCCTTTTCCATATTCATAACATGAACCAAG
>CAJVPS010000274.1:0-28774 GCA_910591765.1 Ambispora leptoticha
AAAATAAAAAATATTTGTTAATAAAATTAAAAACTTTTATATATAAGAAAAATTATGTATTTTACTAATTATAATTAATAAAAAATTTAAGCATTACATTACTTTTGATGGCCAACATATATTAGTTAAAAAAGATTTTATTTTAATAATTTTCCTAAAATATATAATAAAAATTTTATTTTTATTATTATTTCTTATAAAAATTATTAAAATAAAGTTTTTTTTTAATTATTATTTATTAAATAAATATCTAATAAAAAATTTTTTTTAAACTTATAAATATATTCTTTATATCTTAAAATATATTTTTATAAAAATATTTTCAAAATTAATATTAAAAATATTTTTAAATAATTTTTTATAAATTTTATATAATTTTATTAAGCTAATACATTAGAATATTTATCTATAAAATTATATATTTTTTAAATATTTCATTATTAAATATAAATAAAAATATTCATCACTATTACTTTTGATTTTGATTATATTTTATTAATAATAAAGTTTTATATAATTATATTAATTATTTTTTATTAATAAATAAAAACTTATTAATTTAATAAAGTTTTATATTTATTAAATTAGAATTAGAATTAGAGTTAAATTAAATTTTATTAATTATAAATTTTATTCAAATAACAAAAAGTTTTATTTATATATTTTTACTTTGATAACTTTTATTTTTACTTTATTGTTTATCTAGTATGCTTCAATAATGATGATCAAACAAAGAATAATAATCCAAACTTTAATTATTTGTGAAATCTCAAGCTTGTTCTTGTTTTATTGATAAAAATAGATTATTGGTTCATTTTCAATTGAATTCGTTAATAACCAACCAATATAAAGTACTCAATTATGGACGAAGAGGAAAAAAGATATATCTATAGACGAATTGAGCAAAAAAAAAAATATTAGCAAATGTTAAAAATCGTTTTTGTAAAAAATTCTTCCAGAATTATAATCAGATGTTGCCAGTTTTCTCCTCGGGAACACACACACCAAAACTCAAACTCAAATCACCATCACAGTCCAAACCCAGACACCACAGCCAACAAACAACACCAAAACTCAAGAGAAAGCAAAACAATAGAACGGAAATACTCGATCAACAAAAAGATCCTAAAGCGAAAAAAGATCTGTGCGTATGTATGATAGAAAGTAAATCCTCTTGTTTACTTTTTATGTAGAAAGTTTTGTAATGTACGCTTGTGTTAAGTGATGCGGAACGAATTTGAATTTATTAGTGAGGCAATGATGAGAGGTTTTCGTGGGATTCCCAGTCAACGAATGGATATAACTTATGAATTTCATCATTAATTGAAGATATTTTAAGATTATAAATATATAAAATGTCTACCTTCTTTGCATCTTTTTTACAGTTCGTGGTCTAAATCGTGTATAGATCATGGATCATGCGATTCACAAATATTTTAGAATGCTTATTCGTGGGTTTTGGCCGTTTGAATTAGACATTGCCGCATCAGCTGACGTTAAAGAACACCACTGATAACCGCGATAATGACGCAGTTGAGGAATCGGAAGAAAAAACGCGATAACTATTTGAGATAGATGAATGGAAATGAATAAATGAATTATCACAAATGAATGCATCCATGATTGATATTTATAGTGAACAAAGATTTAATAAATCAGAAGGCGGTTTTAGAATCATTTTTCGACGAATCATTTGAAACACGGATAGTAAATTTAACATCATGTTTTTATATTTAGATAAATGACTACTATTCCTTTAAAAAAGATGTGTTATTACCATGATGATCGTTGTTCCATTATACAAATGGAAAAAATCCGGAGTAATTGATCGATTGCTTTCTATTATTTGTCATGTAAGAAAGCAAGCAAAGAAAAAGAGCGTGAAAGAGTAACAATCAGTAAAAGGTAATATTTAATCTTTCAATAGAAAAAGCGAGAAATATTTAGACATCGTTTATGTTAAATTGCTTTAATAATAATAATTATCAGAAGAAATGAGTTTCTATTTTTTTTTATTTTTGTACTTCATTATGGGTCAGAAGCAGAACTGGATAAAAATAATTTGCTCATCATTTTTTATTAATTGTTTGCAATTATCATCGTTAACAATAACTCGTGTTTGAAAATTGATTACTTACTTTTTCATCTTGATATTTCTGCGTTGTTCGATTATCGATTCCCAAAAAATGGATTAAAAAAGAAAAAGAAAGCTCAATCACAAAAACCCTATTAATAAATTATATATGTGGCTTGTTATATATGCGTATCTATGTGTATTTTTATATTTTTCTAAATTTATATTGATAATTTAATCAGATGGAAGTGCATGTATGATATTTTTCTTGATGGCTCATATTGAAATCACCGAAAGAATGGTTATGGGATGTCATCATCATTTTATAAATTTGCACTTAACCCGCCCCCGCGTATATATTCGCAAAAGCAATGATAAAATTAAGTATACATACGTGTCTCCGCCTTCTCACAGAAATCGTATAAATAATGTACTAGCGAGAAGAAAAGGATAAGATTTCAGTTAATATGTTAACTGACTAAAGATATTCTTTTTATTGTAATTGATATAGAAGATTTTAGTCAGAAACGAGGAATCCCTAAATTTTTTTACGGTTTGTCCACACACATTTTCAAAACGCCCGAGAGCGAAATTGAGTTAATGTTCAGTGGTATCATTTTGAATACCCGTAAAAAGTATCATCACGAATGCGTACTCTTTTTTGATATTATAAGCGAAAATCGAAGAGTAAAGTTACGTACTTTTTTTTTGTTTATTAGTAATTTGGAAGAAAAAAATTTTTGACATGCCACAACCATATCGGTCATCATCTCAAGTGATCCGTTAAATAATGAATAATGGGAAATATTTAAAAATAACGTGGAGCGTTTATTTATAAACTCCACATCTGGTCGTCCATAATTATGTCAAGCTTACCGTTAGAGGTCGCTGGTGTTTTAAAAAACTTCAGGACACTTAATCGTGAACAACGCAAAGCATTGTAAGTTGAAGAATATTACTTATAAGCATGTTATTTTAGGTAAATTTGATTCTATGGAATATGTCAAGATACATTAAAGAAATTCAAATTATTTCATTTGATATTTAATTTTGATAATTAATCGACACGCATGATATCAATAAAAATAATTATAATTAAAATAATCCCAGTCTACAAGGATTAGTCAACGAATGCGATTCATATGACTTTCATACACTTCAGCAATGCTTAAAACATTTGGGCATGATTGGATTTGACTTGCTGGGAGCGTTGCCGGTCGAATTGTCAGTGAAAATATTCTCACACCTTGATCCTGGAGATTTGTGTAATTGTAGAGAGGTTAGATTTCTTTCCTAAAATATTGTCAATGACACTAATTCTTCATTATTAAATAATATTTTGAGTAACGCTCCATGATTATTTTTTCTATATCGTAGGTAAGCAGAACATGGCGAAACATTTCACACGATTCTTCAATCTGGCATAAGAAATGCTTAGACATGTTTAGCAAAGATGAATTTACCTCACCCTCATTACTATCATCATTATCATTATCGTCATCATCATCTACGGCAACAACAGAATTAAATATGATAACCTCAGAAGAAACAGCACCCACCATGAATTGGGAACAAGCATATCAACAACTGTATCGTCGAGAAAAAAACTGGGCCCATGGTCGAGCACAATCCGTAAAGATATTATATGGTCATGAGGAACGAATAAATGATGCAAAATTAAAGGAGAATATCTTAGTGACCGGATCCACGGATCGTACAGTACGTGTTTGGGATTTGGACAAGGAAGAATGTCTACGTGTGTTCAAGGGGAATACGTTTAGTAGCGTTGATTTTTTGGTTAAAGAAAAAATAGTGGCAGCGGCTACTTTTTTCAGGTATTCTTTTGTTATTTATTACCCGAATTATGATTGGAGAAAGAATATTATATTGATTTTAAATTTAAAATGGTTTATCAGAGCTTCTTTTATTTGGAATATGGAAACTGGAGATCTGCTACAAGAATTAACTGGTCATGTTAGTGCTGTTCGCGTTATTTCGTTGAATGAGACATACGTGGCATCTTGCGCTTTTGATGGTAGCATAATCATTTGGATATGGAAAACGGGAGAAAAAGTTGCCACCATAAATACTAATGTAAGTTTAAACTGCTTTATGAATGATTTTTTATAGATATTTAATCATCTCTTTTGGAATAATAAAAAAAAATATAAAATCAGGCGCAAGACTTTAGATTTCTCGACAACACGATAGTAGCACTAAGCAACAATAATAACAAAGAACTAAACGTGTACAGTCTACCAGAAGGAACCGCCTTATTTTCTATACCATTCGACAATGGTCTCCTTGGCTGGGCATACTTCAAAAATGTGATACCAAAAGATCAACCGACCCCACAAATTATTCTTACTCCGGAAATGCTTGAAGAATATATAACATTACCAGCAAACATTGCGAAACTAAAATCTGAATCACCCTCCTCATCATGGTCCAGTTCAACCGCGTCTACCGCTCGTGCGATCGCCTTTGACACCAGAAAAGGACGAGTAGTCCGTGGTTTCCGCGATCAAGAAGATCATATGTCTGTTTCCGAACGTCTGTATTCGAACAGTGGCTCGATAATTTTGGATCTACAGCTTTTTGACAAGGTCGGGCAATCATCAATGGTTCAATTTGCACTTAAGCAATCACAACCACAAGACCAAGAACGCGAACAACGTGAACGAGAAAGAACCGGGAAAACCAGTAGTAGGCTTGCGGAGCTTGCTAAACTGCGTATACAGTCGTATACTACGGTTGACATGGACTTTCGTCGGATTGTGGTCGGATGTGCTACTGGCTTGATTGGGATTTTAGGATTCGATGATCATATCCTTGATGCTGATAGTCAGAGCAATAGTAATATTAATGGTAACAGTAACAGTATTAGTAGTAATAATCATCATCATCATCATCATAATAATAATAATAATAGTAATGATTATTATTATATTAACGATGAAGGAATTGAGGACAATATATATAATGACGACGAGTATTCTCCAAATACAGCAGCTAGTTATAACACCACCGCTTCAACTAATAATTATAATATGCATCATCTTCATACGCTATTTTCGGGCCACCTTAGAAAACATATTTAAGATGCCTCCTTATTTATTTACTTTAGTATATATACACACACATATATAAAATTGTAAAGTTGATTGTTGTTAATAATTTTGGAACGAGGGATGGTGTTGGTTCAAATCAATCTTTTTCTAACGGTTGAATATGCGTTAACAGTTGATTAGAAAGGTTAGATAATATATATAGAATTTACATCATCCAATAATGTTATTAAAATATCGAACATGGTGAAATATCTTTAGTTTTCATGAAAACGTGCGTGCATGCAAATGGTTTTGACCCGCATACATGTACATAGCATTATTACATAAAAGATCTGCACAACTAGTATCATGATTTTTTGTGGTAACTGAATTCAAAAAAACAACCCCCGGTCAAAACAGAAATTCTCAAAACCTGATGCGCGTTCCAACAATAACAATGGCAAAAGAACACGCGACATTACAATCATAAATAGTCAAAATTGAATCAAATTTCCCAGCATTTTTACACCGCCAATTATTTAGGTCAAAGAAAAAAAAAAACACTCAAACAATGATACTAAATAAAAAAGCCTGTTCGATCCTTGGAGTTTCTCGTTTGTTTTTTTTTCTTTTCTACTAGGCCTTTTTTTTATTTGTGATGTTGATGTTTGATAAGGAACAAAAAAAAATAGTTTGATCCAATCCAACAAACAAATAAAAACTCTTACCCTAAACTAAATTAGATTCGATCAGTTTTTATATCATCTTTTTAGGCATCAAACATCCGATACATCTATGCAGATACAGCCTCTTTCTCGCGATTACACGTGGTCCTGCGGAATAATAGATCTCGTTATTTTTTGAAACCTCAAAAATCAACCCACTTACTTATATTTATATCTATGATCTTTAGGGACCATAAAGTTTTTATTAATCTGTACCGAATCTTATTTCTCGATAAGATTTTAATGATAATTATGTATCATCTATTAATTACAGCAAAATATCATGCTTCTAATGTTGCATCCTCTGATAATAGTAGCACATACATGTATATGTACGTGTACACACACATTTATCATGCACACGCGCGTACCTAATAATAATAAAGTTTAAGTTAGAGTTTTTGGAAAGAGACCACGGAAATTCTCGTTATTATTACATGAGAAGTGTACGTTGAAACACATTCGGTTATCATGGTGAATGGATCAAAGAAAGAACGAGTCGATCGTTGGATAACGAATAAGGATCAATTGCTACTCCCGTTAATGTGACAGATAAAAATAAAGTAGATGTATTTTTTTTTGCTACGTACACCAAATAGTTACGCATAAAAATATTATTCCGTGGGTAAAAAAAAACATTGTTATTGTATAACAAAAACTAACGCTAAACGTAAGGAAATACGAATCAAATGGGATCGATAATAATGCCGACACCCGAGATACATCGGCGACATTTCGGTAGACAATCTCCGCTTTTTTTTTGATGACACAAATCCATCAAATATAGAAGGTTTAAATTGATAATAGCCACGCGTGACGTATTTGTGTAATCTGATGAAATTAAATGAGGTCAATAATTTCAAAAAATTACGAAAAAATGAAATCCTTTTCTGAATAAAAATGTCATTCATTTTCGTAATTGTAAATTTGTGATTCGTAAAAAGTGATTGAGAGAATAAAACAGTCAGAAAATACCAAATAATGAAGTATCGTGTTACGATGCATGCACTCATTCGTTCACCACAAAAGAAGAAAAAAAATACAGAGGGCGTACATATTGTTGTTGTCGTTTTGTTGTTAGCACTTTTGTAACCAAGCATCAGAATAGACTGGCTGATTACTGGTTATTATTAGCATCATTGTTAGGGTAAAGCACACCAAAGGAAAGAGGTAATGACTCAATGAACGAACGTGATAAAGACGTTAATTGAATCAAACGAGGAGCTCGACAAAGATTCAAGATTGAATATCTATAAACTTCTGAAATACGAAATGCGAGTCATAAAATGAATGAAGAGATATCATCATACACACATGTTCGCGCCTATTTGCAGTTCATTAATTTCCATCTGTAACAGAGAAAAGTGTAACTTTGGCAGGCGATAATGAAGTCTTTGGGATTTCTGTAACATTAGGCTGAATGATGAATGGTCTTGTACATTATTCACTTGGCTGATTCGAGAAATCGACGTGCTTTGAAATAATCCCAAAGTAAAACTACTAACGCGAACACGCGTGACAACAATTTGGTTAAGGAAATTTGAGGCTAACGCTAAAGCTATACTACTCTTATTTCTATTTTTATCCTTCGATTTATCTCTTTAAATTATATATTACATTATATAAATATATACATACGTATACATACAGTATATACGCAGATAAGCCAATTACCTTGTACCAAGTATTAGCTCTTCCTCTATCAATATAGCAAAAGCTCAATCAATCTCGCCTATCGAAAATATTCATGTACATTAAATTCAATAGAAAATGATACTTCATGTACATTTGATACTTCAACACCTCGTGCGTGTAAAAATGTCGCATTTTTATGTATGATAGCGTACTTGCATTCAATGTCTGTAAAAGGAAATTATTTTTTGTGTCAAGTGGATGGATACGAGTAAGGCGTTATTTCAAAAATTGGTTCGCAAACGTTCGGAAACCAGAAATGATTCTAGAAAATATTTTGAATTTCTTTGTTCCTTTTTGTTTATTCATTCTGGCTCCTTATTTTTTCCCTCATCCAAATTTAATTCTTGATTTCTTTTTTTGATTTCAATAAGATGTAATAATGAGGTTGCAAGTTAACTGAATTTAGTGCAAATCTCTAGCGATCCCCCAGAAAAATACACATACCAACGCACGCTGATGCGATTTTTAATAATGATGCGTCGTTTTTCCTTTCGCTATATGTCCATCCGTAAGTCATTCTGCATGTCATTTCCACTTTTACGTGTCGTTAATAATGCAAAACAACTTTCCTATTGAAAATTTGTTTTCGCACTATTAACGGTCGGATTGAGAAGATTGGACAAATCAAGGATTATTCTTGGCAACCTATAACGGGATGAATTATAGAATTTCGAAATTTTTTGAAGGCTCATGAGTAGTCGCAGAGGTCAGCCTTTCAATGGGACGACGGCGATATGACGACTTCTTCTCACTTCATTTTCAGATGCAATGCATTCATTTGTTGCCCTTTTTTTTTTCTTTTACCGTTGGCATAGGCGAGAACAGACCTCGCAGTTCATACATTTTTTGCCTTTTTTTTTCTTTTACGTTTGCTCAGGCGAAAACAGAAAAATTAATTTCTCGATGCGTTGACTCGTGTATTTATTCATTGTATTCGATTCATGCATTCATCCACTTTATGCATTTTTTTATTCCGGCGTTTTTTAGGCGTTTTTTCATGTGCACTTGATTTTTAGCGGTAAATTTATTCTTTGTCTACGAGCGTGCCTGTAAGATATAAACATTGTCGATAAAGTAGTCCCATGCTTGTGATCAGAGAGAAATCACAACATCCGATTCAAATTCACAATTAATCTCGATCGTATCGTTAAGTTAGAGAAACAAACGGAGCGATACCATTTATATCCGTCTTCTCCCTTGCCCCGTTTTTGCATCTTCGCCCCCGTAAATAATGATATGAGAATAGCGTGGACGCTTAGACATTGACTTGTTCTCTCCAATTGAATCATTTACTCTTATTGTCCCATTCATTCCGTGCTACTTCATTAGTCCCCTTAAAAATATGTCATAAAGGTAAACATTAAAGCATCATTAAAACATAATCAACACAGAAAGAGTCGAAATGTAGAAGGAATAATATACGTGTACAAGAAATCGCAATCAAATAGATCGATTTTAACTTGTTAAGCGCATGAGTTGAGTTTTTGTATACTTCGCTCGAAACCAATAATATTTCCAAGAACGATGAATTCGCGTTCAAACCTAAATTTTTAACTTTTTTCGTCTTTTTCTAATTCACTTTCGTCTAATTTTATTGTCACCTAAAAATTAGAATCACGATATTTTGTCTCCAAATATTTTGAGACGAAATAATAGGATCATTGTTACAATCAGAAATATTTCTTAATGGTCTAAATAATAAAAAAATAGCTAAACCTCGCATGAACAACTATCTTTCTCATCGTAATGGAAATCTTTAATCGAAAAAATCATCAGCTGTTTATCATATCGAGCAACAATAATTATGTTTCATTAATTATCGGATAATTCCCCATCCATTTTTAGCTCGTTTGGCGTTGATATTTTAATCTATTGTTCATTATTAACCTTGTCATTACAATCTATTCTCAGTAACAAAATCATAAATATTTATCGTTATGATAATGATAAGCTATTATTCTTCCGTTTCGAAATTGTTATAATCATTCAATTTCGCACACAAAATAAATATATCGCATTACAATGCCAATCGAATCGAATTTATTACTCCTCTCCCCCCACCCCCAATCACCGCATTCTGTTAATAAATTCCGAGGTATTCGTCGATATCAAATCACACCACACAGGCCAAAGACACGCACACACACAAAAACATAATCTATTTTCTTACCATCCAATATGGCATTGTATGTTCTTTCACTTGCCGTTTTGTCTCTTTCTTTTTCTGTGTAAGCCTATTTTCGGATGCAAAATAATACATATCAATATGTATGTATTTATTCACGTACATGTATATTAGATTAGTAATAGCAATAAGTATGGCAGCATATCATTTGCGGATAATTTTTTTGGGGCGTTGGGGAAGGGGAAGGAGCATAAGCATTAAATGATTCTTCGAGAATTAATTAGGATTATGCAACAGTATTCATTAAGAACATAGTACGTAATAACTTCAATAGAAACCATAAAATTCGGCTTCCGGGATCATTATGATGCTCGTCGGAGTGAATGCAATATTCAACTCTGTATTGAAAGAGATAAGGAATGATAACCTGACAATCACTTTTAATCGCTCTATTCAATTATGCGTGCAGGACCGTAAGAAGATTCGAGACCATTGATGTTGTAAAGTAGTTTTAGGAGATTTAAGTAAAAGTTTCCCCACACCTTTCTATCATACAAAAAACCTAAAATCTATTGGCATTCTCATTGGTGGGGTTGAATCATTTCGTGATGTGATCTCCTTGGCAGCTATCAACGGCAGAAATTTTGTCGTGAAAATCCCCATGTGTATCAATATTTTTAATATTCGTTTATGATGTCATCGATTCGAAATGGAAATTCGCATTCGCTATTTTTTCTGAGTCAATGCAATGCGAAAATGGGACAAAGAAAGTCGAATTCATAAATTTCTTGCTCTATTGAAAGCACCGGTGCATATTTCGTTGTTATCACCTGAAACTTTCTTTGCCACATATGTATATCATCATCATGCAACTTCGATCCTCATTCAGTTCTTGATTGACTCCACAATCAGATTTACTATATCCGAACTAAACCAAATCCATAAACAAAGATAACGAAATTTGGAATTCAAAAGAAGAAACAGTTTTGATATAGTTAGCACACGCGTTTCCTATATACATATAACAAATTCAAGTCAAATACGTGCACATGCACGTTAATTCTTTATGGTGAGTGCGTGCGTGAAGGACCAACGTAATACTCGTTTCAATACTCGCTATTCTTACACAACGAAAGAACACGAAACACGAATATCGTAAGATATCACGATGGCATGAGAGGAACAACAACAGCAACAACAATATATGACAACAACAACAACGGCAACGACAACAATAATAAGATAAGATAACGGATAGATAATGTTTAATGTTGATAATATATTATAATATCCGAAGGCAGGCATACAATACAGATATGCTAAAAATAACAACAATAATAAAGCACTTGGCAAATTACAGGAATGAAATAGAGCTAGAGCTATCCTCACATCTCTAACCTTATTCTTTCTCAATTAGAAAAGGAATACAGGAAGTGGTGGTAAATAACAACGACGCCGCCCCTCCTAATTAATAATTCTCGGATATACGATTCTTTTTATTATCATCGTAAATCAAAATACAAAAATCAAATTCTAGATTTTTGATTCTATCTGAACCACATAATTTTTCAAAATTAATGCCTCGGATAGCAATGGGATGAACGGGTAATCACCAAATATTTTATCCATCCATAATAGAATTAAATAAATTTGATAAAGAAACCTAACACAATCGTACACCTTATCAAAATGTCAGTTTACATATTTTGTCTTACCTAACGAATGGAGAAATAATAGTGTAAATAGCAATGAAATAGAAATGGTATTAGTGATAATACAAGTTTATTCGATCAATGCTTATTCAGAATTTAATCCTAGTAGTACTTGTACCTTATACAACAAATTTTCAATTACCGAAAAAAAAATTTAAACTTCGTCTCACCCGACACCCGAATACACCGCCGGATATTAGTTGTTTTTTGTTTGTCAATTACTTCCAATTTTTGGTTAGAATCAATCCTTTCCTTCAGTTCAATCCCAAATCCAAATCCAAATTCATTCACAAAAGGGTCTTTGTTTTTTTTTCTCGCCGTGTATGTATAAAATACTGGAGATATATAAAAAAAATCACCCAATAAAATAAATTAAACAGTGTTATTCTAATTTACAATTAATTAAAAAACTTTAATAGCCATATTATTAACTACAGTATAAAATAAGCTTGTGTGTATTGTGTGTAATAGAACAGTAGTAATACACCGATACCATAAACAGTGATAGATAGATATAAATATTAGCCAGCAAGTTTTTCAAAGTGGTTGTTTGACCACTTTTTTTTTCTTTTCCTATTTCGTTCATTCGATTTCGCCCTTTTTTCTTTCCCCGCTAACCTACACGCAGAATATATTTATTTATTCTATCCATTATCAATTTTCTTATATAGTAAACGTATAAAAAAAATCGATCAGATAGCTTCTCACGACGCCTCACGAACTCCCATATATATCTTTTGTTTGCCACGACATTATTATTGTTATTCTCTACTCAACGCTATATAAAAAAATATATTAAGTCAGATACCTATATATATACATATAAATAGAGACTGCCGCCGCGTTGGTCTCTTCTTCCCCTTTTTTCCGTCTCATTTCCATACGACCGAAAACTAAACAATAAGATAATACCAACAATCGTTTATGATTGCACACATTCAATTATATATATATACACACGTATCTTAAAAAAAAATCTTTGGACTTTACATCTTTTTGTACATATAAGCAAGCATAAGTCAGTCAGAGTTTTGTGAGTTTTTGAAAAAACCCCACAAAAGTTTGCGTATATATATATAAAATATATTATTATCTTTAGAGTGGAAAGAGAAAGTACCGCGTACTACTTTTTTCGAGTTTGAAGATACCACATAAAAACAGCGAAAACTAAAAAAAAAAATTAGTCCTTTGGAAGTCAATCAGACTTAAATAGATAGCTAGCAAACATACATTCGAACGTAAAGACACGCGTAGATTCAGAACATTATAAAAAAGAAAAAAATAGAAATGGCAGCCGCTATTGAAACCCCTATTGTCGTCAGCAGTTCATCTCAATTTGCGACCCGTGCAAATAATAATAGCCAAGAACAATATCAACGATCGTTCTTTCGAAGAGCTTGGGATAAGTTAGAAGGTAAATGTCCATTATCTTTAAATATCCAATTATTAAGTTCTCTAATAGAGATATTAATTACAAAACTATCTAATAAATAATAGATATATTGGTTCGAGTACAAAACAAAAACACCACATATCAAGATGATGACGATATCCTCGAGGAGGAATTTCATAACCCGTTGAACCCACATCGACGACAAGCTCTTAAAGAAGGTTCAATAAAATCCAGAATCTCCACAGATAGTGGTAAGTTTTTACTCAATGCTGCGTCAAATTTCATTTCACGTGACGCGCAAATTTTGCTTACTAATCTTTAATTTTAATAATTAGATGACAGAATCTCATCGTCACGATCATCATCACGTGCCTCATCACGAGCATCATCACTAAGACACTATGACCCTTGGCAACAACGTATCAATGAAGAGTTGCAACAGACGCAAATGGAACATGTTCGCATCAAGAATATGATCTCTGGATGGGCGAGTGATGAAGTTGCACCTTGGTTTTATTATTAATTAATTAATTAATTAATTAATTAAACGATCAGATTTCTATTTTATTTTTTCTTTTGTAAAAAATGTGTCGTTGATTAGAAATTTTTTTATTTTGCTCTATGTAAGTATGTATGTGTATATTTCTTTTCTTTATTTTTTTATTTTGGTAGGTTGATGGGATTATTTTCGTGATGGGTTTATGGGTTTTTTTGTTCGTTATTCTTTTTTTTTAATTCTAAATATACAATGTAAGCATTTTCATTTTTTTCATTTCATTCCCAACACATCAAACCAATAATCTTCATCATCAATCGTATTCATTTTTTCATATATAAAAAAATTTATAAATACATATATAAATATAAATATAAAATATAAAAATACATTCTTAATTTATTTTATTTTTTGTTAAACGTGTTCTTTCATTTATTATCATTATTTTATTATATTTTTTGTGCATGTCCATAGAAATTCCATTCCTTGAATTTTTATCTTGATCTTCTTTTTTTCGACGCGCGAAAAATGCTAATAAAAAAAATGATGATGATAAGATAATAACGATAATGATTTCTGAAGATGATTTTTTCTTTTTCCCTTGGGACCTGACACCAAAGTTTTTGTTTGGGGAAAGAGGGCAATCACGAATGAAGTATATTTGAGCGGCGGTGATGTGTGCCAAAAAGGTTTCTTTAGATTGGTTGATTGTGTGTTTCTAGATTTGTTGGGGGCGATGCATTCCACTTTTTCCTTTCCTCTTTTAATGTATATTTATATAAATATATATAGCTCACTTCTTTTACATACATGCACAAGAATCTCCCAACATAAACACACATAATTTTCATCCCTGATCTTTTTATCTTGTCTTTTATTCGTGTTTACTTTTTCTGTTGGATATGCATACCCATCCATTCAACCCTAACCTTAACCCTAACCCAAACAAAAACATAATCTTTTTCTAATTTTTTTTTATTTTTAAATAATTATTGCGTTGAATGATGGCAGAAAACGCGTCTTCGCCTTGATGATCTTATTCTTGGCGTTTGGTTATTGGTTAAGATTAACCCTTCTTTCATCATTACGATCTGCGCGTCTTTTCCAAGAATGTATCGTTTTTTGGGGCTCTTATTACCTTTTTTTATTTACCCTTTATCCTTTTGTTCTTTTGGATGAATATCTATTTTTACTTTTGTGGTTGCGATTGGTTCTTTATTATGTTATACATTTTCAATAAAGGATATTTAATTTTTCCTCTGTTAACTATTGTTCCTTTTGTTGGGGTGACGAGTGAACTAATTCCATGTATATTTTCTATTTTAAACGCGTTTCTTTACTACGTGTGTATATATATATATTAGATTTTGTAAATAATAGTTTTTCAATTTCATCTTACATTTCCCCATTGTTGTTAATCTTTGATCAACAATATTTGCAAAAACATTCAGTTTTCAATTTTTCCGAGATATATATTCTTTCGCGTATGCATGTAATATAATTTGCATGTGAGAAAGTATGGATATGCATTTATACGCAGAAATGCATATATGATATTCCAAGATCTTTTCAAGCATGTTATTTACCCATATCTTGAAATTCTTCAAATTTTGTACTGGGGGGAAATAAAGTGATTGAGATTGAATCCGTGTTAACTAAGATTTTGTTGTCAAAACTAGCAATATGGGTTTGTCAAAGATCATTTGTAAATATTTTGGTGTGACTATATGATTTAACTTTTTCTCAAAGTATGATTGGAAAAAAAAATACCAAATTCAAATTATTTATTAAAGTATTAATTGATGTAGTATATTATTAAAATTAGTAAAATGAGTAAAATACAAAAAAGTTATTAATATAATCCGCTCTTCTTTCACCCTAGAATGTGGTAATTATTCAGACTTCTTATCTTCGATAGCTGAAGCTTCGTTGGTGGCAGTTTCACTTTTTTGAGCCTCAAGCGCGGAAGCTTCATTGATAGCAATTTTATCTTGAACCTCGAGTTCAGGAGCCTCATTAGCAGCGGCTTCACTTTTTTGAACTTCGAACTCGGAAGTTTCATTGGTGGCAGTTTTACCCTTTTGAACTTCGAACTCAGAAACTTCATTGGCAGCGGCTTCACTCTTTTGAACTTCTGGTTCCGAAATTGCATTAACGGCGCGCGTGATGGCGTTGGTAGGAGTGGTGCTGACACCGGTATCAATAGTTGGCGTGGTAGTGGAAGTAGTAAGAGTGTGAATCTGCGGATTTGCTAAACAGTTCCAATTAATTGGAGCTCTACCACGGCTTTTTAGAAATTCGTTGGCTTTTGACCAGTGACGACATTCGAAGAATCCATGATGTGCTGATAATGGAGATGGATGCGCCGCCGTGAGGACAAGGTGCTTAGACTAATATTATAATATAGATTTTTTTACGGAAATAGATGAATTGTAATTATTATAACGATTATTGAAACAATTGATCATTCTTTACCTTGTCTATATTTTTGCCTTTCTTTTGAGCGTGTGAACCCCATAGCAAGAACACTATGCTGTTTTTCTTTTCGTTAAGATACTGAATTACCGCGTCTAAATTAAGAGATTCGATTTTTAAAAAACATCCTCGTCTCATTACTATTAATAATAATCATTAATCACCAATACAAACCAGTAAATTTCTCCCATCCTTTACCACTGTGACTTGCTGCATCGTGAGCACGAACGGTTAATGATGCGTTCAATAAGAGAACACCTTCTTTTGCCCAGTTCTCGAGATTTCTGGTTTTTTGCGAACATCGAGTTGATATTAATCAGCTTGTTAATAGCAACAATAGTTTATGACGAAATGGATAGAATAAAGTACCCATGATTTGGAATCTCAAATGACGGGATGTCAAGCTTCAATGCCTTGTAGATGTTGAGAAGAGATGGAGGGCAACGTACCCCGTTTTTTACGCTGAAGCATAATCCTAAGCATTTAATGATTATTTAGTACGAGTAAACGTGCTATGAATATCGTTATCATTGAGAAAAAAGCATTTAATTGCCATGAGCTTGTCCAATATCGTGGTAAGGATCTGAATAAAAGATAATTATTTTGAATATTTAAATCGATTCAACTAAGGAACGTAAAAATAGATATGTGGAAGCAATCCTCACCTTGCCCAACGATCACGACTTTCACGTTTGATAAGGGAGTAAATCTTGACCAGCTGTAAATATCTCGTTCTAGTCAGAAAATAAACAAAATTAAATTACTTTATTGGATCATTAAGTTTTACAGTTAAGGATAACTATCATCATCATACCGGGTGGAAATACAGTTTTTTTACTTTCTTTTTCACTCTTTAGAAAATTTTTCAACTAATGACAAATATTATTTGAATTGCAGTATTAGACTTTATGACGCGTTTTTCTGTGTAACAACATTGGTGTATCAAAAGACCTGAAGAAAGTAAGGCTTCTTTAGTTCGGCATTCAACGCTCTCAACCATTCGCCGTCCAGAGTCTCGGCTTCCAACCTCAATAATTCTTTTTTATTACCGTCAAGGCCTTTGGTGAGTGTTTCGAAATTTGACCCAGGTTGTTTCGAGTTTTTCTCCTCAAAAGACGCGTCGTTCGCGGGAGAAGGTTTGACCCAACCAGACAGAAAAGTTTGAGTGGTGCTGTTTGCTTGCGGAAGTGTTTTCGTTTTCTTGTTGGGATATTTTTCTGTTACGGCTTTCGTTTTCTTGGACGGGTAGTTGTCTGTTTCGGTTGGGCTCACATTACGCTTTATCATTGTGTGAATGGGGACAGTGGTATAACCAAGATCTTTTTGTAAGTTTAGTAAGGTATAGTTGCTTTGATATCCACGAGAAGAATATAAAAGACTGGAAAAACGCGCGACAAATTGAAAATCGTTCAGCATGCCCAATTTCTGCCTACTTAACGTTAACGTCAATTTGCTGGTTAATCTGTATCACAATATTTTTTTCCATCGAACGACGAGACCCAATATTAATACGTGTCTTTACACTTGAAATCGTTCGCGTTGGTGTCCTTTGCCTATTTCACTTTTCGGCGACTTGCCGTCGTAAAACCAACATTTCAAAGTAGAAACTCACTTTCGCTAGGTAGTGGAGGTGTTGGTTATAATAGTAGCATTGGTTGTTTATACACGCCCATTCGTCAAATGAAATCATATATACAAATACTGGGGTGTGCAACTCCAGACACCACACCCTCAGTACTAGTTCATTTTGATACGCGCGCTGCGCAACGGTATCTTTTCAACTGTGGCGAGGGCACGCAGCGAGTATGCCTGGAGAACAAAGTGCGGCTACCGAAATTGCAGAATATTTTCACGACTCGTGTTGTTTGGGAGACATTGGGTGGGCTTCCAGGTAGATTTTCTCGTTATAAGTTGGTAAAAATAAGATAACGCATCAGCTTCAAGTGAATCGTTGATTCCTATAAATGTATACCATGTGCACAATACGCTTAATGCTGATTTGCCGTAATTGATTTTTTATTAATGGCTTATAAAAGCTGATTTCGTATGTTATATTACTACATCTTGTCAACCTTTTTAATGAATGAATGGATCTAACAGGAATGCTGCTGAGTATGGCAGACGCGGGAATTCCAAGTGCTAGAATACTCGGTGGTGAAAATCTGACACACTTTCTCGTGGCCACGCGAAATTTTATAGTAAGGTATTATTACAACGAATAGCGATCCAAGTGAAGTAAAACGAAAAAAGAATATTAATTATCAATGAATGAAATCTTTAGATCAACAATGTCAGTTGAGACTCTTGAATTTCCGGAAGACGGAATGGAATTCAAAGATGAAAATCTGATTATCAAAGCAGCTTTAATTTATCCCGAGGATTTGCGTCAATCAATTGCATCTGACAATAATTCATCATTGTCTACAGCAGAGATCTCTTTACCACAAAAAAGGTCGCATGACTTAGCATCATTAGATCACTCGGAACAAAAATCCTCTTCGTTAGAGTATAAAAAAAAGATGTTGTCGTTGATGTTTAATCAGAGCCAACGACAAAACACTGGCCAACAACCAAAAAAAAGACACAAAAAAGAAGAAGAAAGCAGAGAAGAAGACACTGTATTTGACATGGCTGTAAAAGAAGAGGCTAGCACCGCCGGAGAAACTGCGACTAAATCGTCATCGACAAATACAACTCCCGAGAAAAGTTTGAGTGATCAACGTCGCGAGTTTTTTCCTCAGCGATTACCAAAATCCAGAATATCATCGACATCTATCGCGTATATATGTAAAGGTCCAGACTATAAAGGAAAATTCAATCCACAAGCTGCACAGGCTCTTGGGTTGCCTCCTGGCCCGCAGTATGGTTGTCTTTTTTTTTCAAATTATTTATTCTCACGAGTTAGATATCGAATTAATTAATTAAGTGATGAATTAATACTCTTTATATTTTATTACTTTATTAGCCAAGTTGGTTAATGGACATTCGGTAACAACACCAGATGGCAACACTGTGCATCCACATCAAGTATTGAGTGGTGCGCGTGGTGGAATTGTAAGAGCTTTCTTTTAGATTCAATAAAGTAAAAAATGATGATGGTCGTCAAATTCATTTTTCTCTATTTAAAAGATATTTATTATAATAGACATACCATCGGTGGACTATATATCATCACTTATCACAAATCAAGATTTAGCCCTATATCAAAAATCCGAAAAAGATATGGAACCTGGTGCTGTGATCCACATGTTGGGCAATGGTGTGTTGGAGGACGAACGGTACAGAGCGTGGATGAAAAAGTTTGGAGGAAATACTCAGGTAGGTGCTTCACACTCTCAAATATGACTTGGGCTCTCGAGAAATAAATAATGATCTATTATGCGCTATTAAACAGCATATTATTGCTAACGGAGAGTACTGTCCACAACGATTGATATTCAATCACGCCGGTAAAAGCCAATATAAATTGTCGAAACTGGATTCTACGCAATTTCGGATTCCTTTCTATTCAAATGAACCGTTAAAGAACTTCAAAGAAGGTATTTTTGATTCATTTATTATTGTTTAATACCTTTTTTTTAAAATTGGATTTATTTGATGAGATGGTGATCATAATGTTGACAAAAGGCGGTTTCACTCAGTTCCAGACTTACCACGAAAAGTCACTACCTCTGCGCCTCTGTTAATTTATGACATGGAACCAAAACCCAAGCTAGATGCCACCCAAATACCTCCACTATTCGATCTCAAGGATCCAAATTCATCCGTCATAAAGTCTGTAAAATACCTGAGAGATTATCTCGCTATTGCTCAACAGATAAGAAAAGAATTTGATACGAATAAGATGCCTACTACAAATATACCGGGACATGATGTTACCGTAACGACACTCGGAACTGGATCGAGTGCACCATCGAAATATCGAAATGGTACTTCTTAATACTAATGCTAATAATGTTTAATATTGTTATCTGGTGAATAATAACATTTATTATATGAAAATAATATAGTTAGTGGCAACTTGATAACTATCCCAAAGTATGGCTCAATTCTTTTAGATGTAGGCGAAGGAACATATGGCACATTGATAAGACTTTTTGGCCCATTAGGCAAAAAAGCGCATGATGGGATGATGACGCTAGAGGAATGTATTAATGGACTAAAATGTATTTTCATTTCTCATTTGCACGCTGATCATCATTTAGGAACGATGCGAATTCTAAAGATATGGAATGAGGTATTTTTTTATTCAATTGTTAATTCGTTTGTATCTATTTATATATTTTTTGTATATTGAATTAATTGTAAACACATTCCAATTCATGATATTTTCCATGATGCAATTATAAACACTAGCTTAACAAAGACAAGCCTAACTCTAGATTATCTATTGTCGCCCCCGGGCGTCTGTTCAAATGGTTAGACGAACATAGCGACATTGAATACTTTGGATTTCCTAAAATGCAATTCATCGACAATAGAGACATATTGCCAAACAGCCGTTACTATAATGTCAAGAAGTAATCAATTTTTTTTCTGTTATTGGATTAAATAATCTTTTTAGATTGACATTTTGTTTTTCAGGATAGAGAACCTAAAAATGGATTTAGGATTGAAAGATATTACTTCGGTTGAGGTGATTCATTGTCCATCCGCATATGGTGTCAGTCTGCAACATTTGGATGGGTGGAAACTTGTGTACGTGTCTCTTGTGTCTTGTTAGCAATAATAGTGATAAAAATATTCGAATCTCATTATGAATGAATCCTATCACTTTTAGTTATTCGGGCGATACTCGACCATGTGATAATCTGATAAGAATAGGCAAAAACGCCACACTATTAATTCATGAAGCTACATTCGAGAACGACTTGATCGATGATGCACTCGGAAAACGGCATTGTACAACCAGTGAAGCAGTAAAAGTGAGCGAAAGGTAGGTTTAATCTCTAGATTTAGTATCTTACATCAATTATCATTAAGTCTCAAGTCTTAAATATACATATAAATTCAGGATGAATGCGCAATCGACGCTATTCACCCACTTTAGTCAGCGGTACCCCAAAGTACCGGTATTCACCGACGCGCACAATCGTATCGGCATAAGTTTCGACATGATGCAGTTCCAACTAGGAGATTTTTATAAACTTCCGAAATATGTAAGGGCGTTGAAAGTTTTGTATGGTGATGAATGCGAAGAAGCGAAAGAGGATAGTGTCGAGGATGTATTGTTTGCGGGCAAGTAAATGTAATTATTGCATATGTAAGAAATCGGAATATGTGGACTTTAGAAGATGCGACTTTTTGATTATTTTTTTGTAAAAATGATTAGTGTCTCGGTAAATTATTCCAACCTATAATTGATAAATATTATTATAATAGTGGTAATAATATTTATAATACACGAGCAATAAAACCATCCATCAAAAAATTCTAATTCAGCTTTTTATTTTTCTAAGTTCACAAGATATATTTGGTGTATTGAACATTAATTACATTGTTGGTGAAGAGATGTGTATGCTTGTCAAAATGTACTCGGAGAGATTATCCAAGAATATTCTTTGTTTTTCGATCTAGTCCTTCATTACTTCCATCTTCTGTAATTAATAACTACGAAAGATGATGATGAGAAACCGAAATAAACATAATGAGAATCGAAAACCATGTTATTTAGTATATATGTAAGATAAATAAGTAAATGGAAATAAAAAGATAATTGTGCAGCGAATAAATAAACTGAAGGGAGAGTATTTTCTTGTATTTATAATTCTCTTTTCTCTAGGTTCGTTTGTCCCTTGATGCGAAAACTTGCGCATATACATTCAATAATAATATTCATTAGTAAGATGATTTTTGAAATGTTAATTACATATAAGCCTACAACATTGTGATCCAACAACAAAGAGTGAAAGGCATCTCAAACTAATGGATATTAGCAATCTTTCGTTGATTATATCGTAATTTATCAGCAATTACTTCAGTTTGGTTATTTAGGTCATCCAGCATACCGTTCTGCATATCCAACTCTTCCGAGATAGCTAATCCAATATGTTTTTGTCGACTCAACATTGCACTAAATTGTTCGACATGAAGATCTTGATCCTGCATAGTCTGTTGTTGCAATCGCAGCAGTCCTTCGTTATCAAGTCCTCGTGTCTGCTCAGTCTCGCTGGGCATCGAGGCAGCCTTATTCCCGAAGACACGCCTCGAGGCAACAGGTTTAGTACTTGAGGAAATGATGCTACTATTACTGTTAGCAGTAGTACTGGTCATGATGGATCCGGAAGCAGCTCGAGACAGTGGCGGTGCTGTTCGTTGGCGAATGGCTGATGCTTCTGGTTGTCGGAATAGTACATTACGATCAACGTTGCTAGCCGGTGATGAAGCTTTGATGATGTCTGGTCGATTGGCTAACACGAGTTTCGACAATAATTCTTTTTCATTTTTTAACTCATTTAACATATCCATTCTTCGTCGTAGTTCACCTTCCAGCATTACAAGTCCATCCCGACCGGAACCTTTTGCTAAACCTTGTAGACCGGCATCAAGTTGTGATACTCGTGCATTAAGGGTCGACAAACTTTTCTTTGCTTGTACACTACAATTATGTGATGCCTGCACTTCATTTCTAGCAATGTGTGTCTCGCGGCGGTTCAATAATGACCTTATATCGCGGGCAATAGCCTGCACCTGGTTATACTCATCCAACCAGCTTTCTGACGTGTACATTGTGCTAGCATCTAACGGACGTCCGCTCGGTATCGCCAAAAATTCCTTCCACTCGTCAGTCTCGCGCCACCGGTCATCAGGGTCTGTTTGTATCGCTTGCAAATATTCTTCAAGTCCACGTTTACGTTCCTCCACTAACACCGGGTTCCCGAGTGTCGACTGGAAGAAGTGTTTTACGGGCAGGTCGACAGGTGGCGGGTGATTGGGGAATAGTCGAAGAAATTTTTTGTTGAGGTCTTCAAATTCGCTGAATCGTTTCCAGACTACCCATGTACGAACTGCTGCGCGGATTTCTACCTCGTATGCGATATGGGGCTTCGGTTGTTGCCTTGTGGCCGCTTCTCTGATTTTTACAGAAAGGATGGTTTCGCTCATTGTTTAATTGAATTCTGTGGGACACTGTTTGTATTATTAATATGAATAACGATGATGATAAATAATATAGGGTTACAGAGAAGTAAAGTATTACCCCCCAGACATATATAAAAGAATTTCTAAATTGACCTGTATCCCGATTATTATCGTTAATGATGTAAGCTACTATAGTTAAATAATTATACACACAAACAACTATTCATGCAGATGGGCGGTAATAATCTTCTTGGGGTCCAAATAAATTCTTTTTCTTTCCTTCTTTAGTCTAACCTGACAATAGGTTGTTAACGTTAATAGGCGTGCAGATCGATGATCAAATGATACATTGAAACAGAATCATATTTAGCATCCATCAAAAATGCAAATGAGCTAATATTCAAAGTGTGTGCGTACGTGTGTGCGTTATGTGTATGAATGAAAACCGCTCAAATACAGGGAAGGATAATGATGACATCATCAAAAAAAAATGTAATAATGAATAATTTAAAAAAGTTCAAATTGTAACGAAAATTCAGAAATAATGTGACAATCTACATCGCATAGCATATACATTTGTCCTTTTGCGTCTTCCCTCCCCATCATCGACATTAATAATTAATTATTATACTATTATCGCCATTTTTTTATGTACCAACCGGATCACAGTCGATTAATATCCTAACATTAATTATAATTATCTTTCATTTTACCAGACTTGATCCACCAAACCATTCATCCAAATAAATAACCAAAAAATGAAACCTTTAAGTTAATCGCTCCTTATTAAGCTCCGAAAGACTTTTTAGGCTTCTCCTTTTTTCGTCCTCTTTTACATAGACTTCGGCCACTTCGTTAAGCTCTTTATCACGATTCACCTCTTCGACAGCCTCAGCTATTGCTTTTTGTTGTTTTGTTTCATTGCGGGCGATCTGTTCTTCGCGGGATGGCGGAAATCGTTCGTTCTCAAGATCAGATTTTCGAGCTTCTTCAAATGAGGTAATTGCTATCATTATGAAGGTGTTATAGATAGAAATTATGTTATTTACAATAAATATAAAAATAAATGAGAATGACAATGGTTCATAAATGCTAAAAAAAGACGTACCTTTTTTGATCCCTTCTGCGCCCAAAGCCAATGTACCATATGGCAACTTTCCTGTTCCCATGACATTCTTCAGTTCCATAACACGTTCTGACTCCTCTCTATTTTCATTGTCAAAAATAAAAAATTAGCGCGAATTAATCTCTTGTTATTTATGCCGGTAATGTTGATCACAAACATCATAGAAAGTAAAAAAATCAAATAACTCACCTGAGCACAGAAAAAACTCTGGCCATTTTACCAACAGCCAAAATTTTGTTCTTGATTACTTGACGTCTTTCTGCGCCATCACTTGAAGATGGTGGCTCTTTTATGTTAAAATTATATGCGTGCGTGCGGATTAACTCCCTGCTGAAATTCACACCTGACAATTCTGCATGAAATTTTATATTAAAAGATTCTTACCTGGAGATTTTGGCTCTTCTATAACTTCCTCGTCCTCTAACTCGTCATCTTTCAGTTCTTCTTTACTGCAAATACTCATTATGACTAAGAGCATATCTGTGACTATAACACAGAAGATATACCATGTAAATAAATGTAAATTCACGTCACGAATATCGTAAACACTTAAAGTAATCTTTCTAATCATTAAAATGAAATACAAACTTTTTTCACCAACAAACGGCAAAGACCAAGTGAACACATCCATAAAGTTCGGTAGCCAATATGGATGTGGGGTGCAATTGAATTGTCGGATGTTCATCACGTTATTCTCGTATTTCAATACGGCCGCTAAGAAAAAGCGTGTTATTTAGCAAAAATATACTGTGATTTCTTATCTGTTCTTCCTTTTAATTAATAGCAATGATAACCACCACTAGCAATGACAATAAAGCAAATAAATGGAATTTCAAATATCCACGTATATGCGTGAGTAGATGAGGCGTAACAAACCTTTGTTGTTGTAAACGTCTAAATAGTTTGGTGCTGAAAATATAGTCATGACTGAAGGGAATCCAGTGGTTTTTGTCTTTCGATACATCCGATATCTTCAATGAATATCAATAAATTTTAAACACAATTTTATCTTTACATGTAAAACCCCCCCCCAGTGAATTCTTACCCTGCATCTTGAGCTTCATGTGCACGAATAATCGACAATAATCCATTCTTTTCCAGGAAAGCGCATGCTGCGTGGTAACTATTATCATAATCAAACATAAATTTCAGATAAGTCAAGTATACAAACGCAGATGAAGCAGCATCAATATTAGTACTACCGTCTCCAAAAAATCCCACCTAAAGAAATAAGAACATCCTCGAACATTATTATGTAGGAAACATTCATTAGTTTTTTCTTGACCAAATTCTTCGAGTGGATCGGCCCATAGCAAGTCACACATTATTCCAGTAGTTGGTGGTTCTCTGAAACGATTTATCTGTTATTGTTGTTGTTTGATGTTATATTAATGGAGATTATTGGATATAATAGAATTTTTAGTGAATATTACATTAAATAATAAATAACCAATTAAAAATCATGATATTTATTACAGCACGCAGATCATCCAGCGTATTCAGCTCTGGAGATAGACCACCATGAATACATAAGAATTGTTTGTTCATTATAGCGGCAAGAGGAAGCGCACAAAATGATTCCATACACGCGTCATAAACCACTTCAGAATATTTGTGTTTACCTGAAATAGAAAGAAAAAGTATTAATTGCATTGATTCCTTCTTTTATACAAAAAAACAAACACTCACATTCCAATTTAAAGGTAAAGTAATCTGTTAAATGGCGACATTCATGGTTTCCACGCAGTAAAAACAATGTATCAGGATACCATATTTTCAGCAACCACAAATATAAAACACACTTAAGTAAAAATCAAAAGAATTAGTTACAAGAATTCAAAGAAACAAGATAAACGAATTATAAAAGAAGTTCAAAAAATAATTTACTTCAATTGAAAAATATCCCCTGTCCACGTAATCTCCCAAAAAAAGATAACGAGTATCGGCTGGGTTACCACCAACTTCAAAAAGTTTCATCAAGTCATAATATTGTCCATGAATATCACCGCATACTTAATAGAAGAATTAGCACGAAATCAGAATATCTCGTTAGTGTAAGTTGTTAAATAAGACTATAGATGTATATGCGTCGTTCTTATAATAAATTTTATGAAATGTGAACATTCAAATAATTAAATTTGACTACTCATATTCTAACAAAAAAAAAACCCACCCAAGCAACACCACATTATTTAACTTAGTAATAGTTTCTACCTGTAATTGGAGCATCTACTTCTAACAAATTTGGTTCCTTCCTTAATATCTCAGTGCATTTTTTTATAATATAAAGTGCTTGCTCTTCGGTGATTCTTCCTTCACGATAAAAATGATTCTTCAAAAAAGCAATGTCCGGTTTACTAGGATCCTCTTCTGAAAAGAATTCCTCGGGTGTTGGCACAGCGACGGCAGGGGCTTGGACATCTTTACAAACTCTACATTAAGAAAAATTCAGTTTTCTTTGTAACCACGAAAATTTTAAACAGCATTCACGACAATCTGCATGCGCTTAACACAAGAGCCAAGCTACATGACCCATCTTTTTTTCCATTCTTACCTATCGACTGTGGAAACACGAGTTCCATCCTCCAACTCGTGTACTGAAAAATCAATTTGCGGTATCGGAGCAGTAGATTTCTCTCGTTCTATCCGTGCAAGAGCTTCAGTTGCATTCTTTGGTGGTGCTGAATTAGCCATGCTTTTTTGAGCGATGATAAGAAAATAATATTCACAAAACTCGAGGACTAAAATAAAGTTGGTTGGCACGTGAAAAATTAATTTACTAATCAGAATTTGTGAATATATTTTACATGAACCAGCGAATAATAACCAAAATTGGGGGGAAACAAAAAAGATATCGAACATTTGTCTTCTTTATTGGATTGGTAAATTATCACATGATACTATTTTTGTACTAGTATTTCCAAATTTGATATAAGAAATAATCATGCATTTAGAAATAAATTTCTAAATACAAAAATATATATTATATTATATTAAAAATAATAAGTATATAAATAATCTGCGCGTGCGTCGACGTGTGGGGGTTGGAGAGGGCTCCGAAACGAGATAATTTGGCGAGGGTAACCTCCCCGGCGCGAAGCGGGATTCCTCCCCCGCCCCCAGGTATTGTAGGGCGGACCGGCGTGGGTTCGGGTGTGTGGGTGCCAGGGGGCGGGGTTGGGGGGACCGTGGTGCAACCCTCGGCTTGGAGAGGCTTGGGTAATTATTATAAAATAGATCTAATTTTAATTTTTATAATTAATCATTTTATTTTTTCTTCTTTAAAAATTATTGTTTATTTTTAGCAATAATATTATTTAGTTATTTTTTTTCAGATTATAAAATTAAAAAAATACTTTCTTTTTTATATTATAATAATTAAAACATTCTTTTTTAATTATGATAACTTATTAATATAATAAGTTTAAAAAAACTAAAATAATTATTTGAAATAATAAAATTTTTAAATTATAATAATAATAAAATATTAATATTATATTTAAAAATCTTATTAATAAATTAAATAAATAATAAATTTATTTATATTAAAATTTTTTATTCAAATATTTTAGCTTTTTATTTTTTATTTTATAATAATATATTATTATTTTGCTTTAATAAATTTTATAAGTAATTTTTTTTATCAAAATATTTTTTGAAAATATTAAAATTATTTATTTTAAAAATAATTTTTCTTTTTATATTATAATTTTTTAATTTTATAATAAATTTAATATAAATTAATTTTATATTTATATTTTTATATAATAAATAAAATTTTTTATAATATAAATTTAAAAATATAATGAATATAAATTATATATAAATTTAAGTTATATTATTAAAATAAAATCTTTTTTAAAATATTATATTTTTCTAAATATATTTCTCTCTTGAAATCATAATAAAAAAATAAAAAATATATATTTTAAAAAGATATATATTTATAAAAATTAAAATATATAAAATTTTTATAAGTTAAAATTAAATATATTATTAGAAAGAATATATTTAGAAAGGTATAACTATATTTATTTAGTTGATTTTTTAATTATAATTTATAAAATATTTATTTTATCTGATTTTATTATATTTATATTATAAAAGAAAATATTTATAAATTTTAATATTAAAAAATTTTATTTATTATTTTTATTCAAAATTATATTTTATAATATTATATAATAAATATTTATTATTTAACTAATTATAATTTATCTTTTATTTATTATTTTATTAATCAAAAGATCAAAATTATAATATAAACCTATTAATAAATTAAATTTATAAACTTCTTAATTAAGAAACAAATATTATTATTTTATATAAATTTATTTTTTATTAATTTTTTATTTTAAATTATTATATAATTATTTAAATATAATATAAATATCTTTAAGATTAATAATAATATTAAAAGAATTTTTAAAGTATATTAATAAGATTCTAAGTTATAATTTATTAAAATTTATTAAAAAGTTATTTAAAGATAATAATAATAATATTTAATATATAATTAGCTAAAATATAATCTAATTTAAAAATATATTTTAATAAAAATATAATAAATAATTTATTAATAAGATAAATTTAATAAATTTTTACAAAATTTATTTTACAAGAAATATTTTTTTATATCTAATTAATAACTTATATTCTTAATTAATTTATCTTTTTTATTAATTAAAATATATTGTTATCATTTTTGGTGCTCTTGAAAAGGTTATTTCGTGATAGGTTAATAATTTTATATATAATATTTGCTAGGATAATATATAATAAAGATATTATGAATTACGGGTAGGAGAGACTAATATAATCAT
>CAJVPS010000275.1:0-28736 GCA_910591765.1 Ambispora leptoticha
TAATAAGAAGAATGAATAAAATTATAAAGAAAATAATTAATTAAAAATATTAATAATCTAAATTTGTAATTGTGATATACATGATAATTATCTGAATAATAATATACTAAATCTAGATGTATTAAATACATAATAATTATCTGTGTATCCAGAATAAAAATAATCTTCTTGAAAATGTAATATAAAGCTAATCTGTTATACAAATAGTGCAAAATAAAGATCTAAACTAAAAGAGATTTAAAGAAAAATAATCTAATTAAAATTATTACATATCTCCCTACTTAAAGTATAATATTCTTATTATTTTCAAGAGTATGATTTTTTAAAGATATTAACTTTCTCTATAATATTTTTCAAGTTGTCAAAAGATTCTCAAGTTATATTATAAAAAGAATAATCTAGCTATTTAACAAGATATTGAGATTTGTGATAATGAATTCTTTTGTCAAGAATATTCTCTACTTTATATTCTTCTTTATTATCTGAGGTTATGATTACTAATGATTATTGATGTCTGTTATATTTATCATCAGGATTATATTTCTTTAAAAATGATATATAAAATACTGAATACAATTTTATATTCTGTAATAGTTGTAGTTTATAAGTGACAAAAGATATTTTGGTAATAATTTCAAAGAGACCTATGAACTTTGATATAAGTTTCTTGATTATTTTTTATTTATTAACTGGAGATTTTATATTATAAGTAGAAAGAAGAACTTTATCTTCAAGGTTGAATTCTTCAAATTTTTTATGTTAATTCACGTATTTTAACTATCTTTCTTGAGCTTCAAGTAACAAATCTTTGGTAATCTTTATTATAATATTCCAATACTCTATGAAATCTTGAGAGACTGCAATATTATTTTATTGTGACAGAGTATTAATAGGTATATGAGATGTCTATTCATAATCTAATTCAAAAAATATGTGGTCTGTTAAAATATTTTTACTATTATTATAAGTAAATTCTACTGCAACTAAGTTTTCATCCCATCTATTTTGCTGATAAGTAGTATAAATTCTAAGCATTTCTTTCAAGATTCTATTTAGTCTTTCTATTTGACCATTTGTTTGTGAATAAAAGACTATAGATATAGTAAGTTTGATATTTAGTTATTCAAAAAAAGACTTCCAAAAATAACTTATAAATTTTGCATTTCTATCTGATATTATAATTGCAGGTAAGTTATGTAATTTAAAAATATTTTTAAAGAAAATCTTTGCAATATCAGATGCTATTGCTATGATTATGATTATATGAAGTATACTTTTTTTTTGATAATTTATCTATAAAGACTACTATAGCATCATATCCAGATTTAATAGTTGGGAGTTGAATTATAAAATTCATAATAATATATTTTCATTTATGTTCTGAAATGGCTAAAGATTAAAGTAATCCTGAGAGTAGTTGATTACTACTTTTATTATATTAATATAATTCACAACTAGTAATATATTTGTGAATATTTTTATTCATTTTTGGCTAATAGAACTATTGAGAGACTACTGTATATATTTTGTCAATTCTAATATATCTAATTATTAGTATATCATGAAATTCAAACAAGATTTTTGCTTTCAAATTTTTGTCATCTGATATAGCTAAGCGATTAGTATTTTTCAAATATAATAATTTATCTTTTAACTCAAAGTTTTTGACTTTAGTTTGTTGCTTTAAATTGGTATTGCTAAAGTATGTTATCTTTATTAAATTTATATTTTACTTTAAAATTACTGAAATATAAAGTTTTTAACTAGCAAGCCTATCTCTTAAAAAGATTATGTTGTGTTTTAATATATTTCAAGAAGATATGGTCTGTAATAACTATGAACTTTTATCCTTTTAAATATGACTTTTATAGTCTAATTACATATATAATTATAAGTAATTCTTTTTTATAAACTAGATAGTTTTGTTTAGCTGGTAAAAGTTTTCTTGATTCAAAAGTAATTGGTTAGTCACCCTTGTCTTGGTTTTAACTTAACACAGCTTCTATTGTAAAATCTGAAGTATCTGTGATAACTGTGAATAATAGTTTAGAATCAGGTAACAATAAAACTGATACTGATATAAGATATTACTCAAAAGCTTATTGTGCTATTATAAACTATTTATACTCTTGATCTTTATATAGGAGTACTGTAAGTGTTGAGATAATTACTGAAAAATCTTTCACAAATTTTCTATAATAACTTGCAAGATCTAAGAATAAGTAAAGTTTTAATATATTTATTGATGCTGGCCAATCTCTAATAGTAGCAATTTTTTTTTGATCAATAGAGATATCATTTACTGATATAAAATATTCAAGATATTCTATATATTACTAAATAATATTATATTTCTTCTACTTGATATATAGTTTATATTTGCAAAGTATTTCTAATACTATCTGAAGATATTAAATATATTTTTTTTTATTTTGCTATATATTAAGATATCATCTAGATATATAATTATAAATTTATTAAGGTAATCATAAAATATGTTGTTTATAAGCATCATAAAGGTGACAGATATATTGATAAGACCAAAAGATAGGATCAAGAACTCATAGTATCTATAGTGAGTTTTAAATACTATCTTGTAAATATCTTCTTCTGTAATACAAATTTGATGATATTCTAAATATAAGTCCAGCTTTGAGAAATACTTAGAATCTGTAAGTCTGTTTATTAACTCATCAACTCTGGATAATAGATAGTAATTCTTAATAGTAATTTTATTTAAAGCTCTATAGTTAACACATAGTCTTAATATATCTTTTTTCTTATATACAAAAAGAATTGATATTCCAAAGGGTGAGATACTAGGATAAATAAAATCTTTCTGTATTAAATTAGCTAATTGTTTCTTGAGTTCATCTATCTCTGTAAAAGAAAGTCTATAGATAGGTTTGAATAGTGATTCAGATCTTGGAATAAGATCAATTTTATGATTAATTACTCTTTTGGATGATAACTAATTTGGTAAGATTTCTAGAAATATATCTTAAAATCTTCTTTTAATATCTAATACTTCTGATGAAAATGATTTTTCTTTTACTTTTTCTTTATTTTCAGTATTATTAAGATATTTAGTGAAGAGTTCTGCATTTGTTGATAAGTTTGTAATTTGCTATCTTGAGATATAAATTGAATTGCAACTTGAATCTGACTTTATTTTATTATCAGCTTGAACTTTTATTATCTTGGACTCATAGGTAAAGATTATAGTATTATTTCTCTAGTTTATGGTGAGATTAGTATAAAATAACCAAGATTTATCTAGGATGAGATTATATCTTTATAATTTTAATATTTATATATCTATCTTATGCATTCTATAAGTATCTAGTTTTAACTTATTAATTTTTATCATGATAATAACTAAAGATAGCTTCTCAACTAGTTATAGCTTGCAATAGCCAATCAGAAAATTATGACAGAGTTATAATAGCCAATTAGAGAATTATAACAGAATTGTAATTAGTTATGGCTTCCATTACTAGTGATGGTAGTAATCTTTTTGCCATCAGTAAGTTTAACTATAACTAATATTATCTTCTATAACTTAATTTTATTCTTCTGAACAAACTTCTCATCAATAAAATTTCTAGATATATTACTATCAAGTAATACTTATCTGACTTGTCATTTACTTGGCTATTGAATTTTAATAATTTTTTTCTGTTATCTTCAAGATAAGCAAATTCAACTCTTTCATATGATTATAAAGATTCTTCTTACTTATTTTCTATGTTTATAATTTTGGCCTTTGATTTTGAATAATAATTCTTGGTAAAGTGATCTGGTTTGTCACAGTTATAATATGTGTCTTTTAATTTATTATTCTTCTGATTATTGTTATTCTTTCTATTATTATAGTGACTCTTTATCTGGTCAAGTTCTATTAGTATAGAACTATTATTCTGATAACTTCTGTGTTAATTTTGGAAGTGATAACTATTATTATTTCTACTTGATAGATCTAGAATTCTGCCTTGTTCATACATAGCTATATCATAGCAAATGACTAATTTCCAAGCTTCTTCTAGAGTTTGTATCTGATAACTTATCTCTATCTTTATAGTTGATTTTAGATCTTTTATGAAATATATGACCTGGTCTAAAGCACTCATATCTCTGAACTTTATACCATAATCTTGTATAGATCCTGTTTGGTAAAGAAGATGAAGTTATCTACAGAGATATTATTGATAATATGATGATTGAAAGGCTTCTCTTAATACTATAATAAAAGCTTGCTAATTTTCAAAGGGTTCAATATTATTATCTATCTTAACTTTATTGAGATAATAATGTAAAGCTATATTAGTCAAGAAAGTGACAGCATATTATATTTGAGTTTTCTTATCTGTAATTCCTTGGATCTGGAATATTATTTTCACTTGCATAATCCAAACAAGTACATTTTTATTTGATTCTTCTGAATAAGTAGGTAGTTTAACAGATAGGTAAGATGAAGGTTTAGAATCAGAAAGATCTTTTTCTTTTACTATCTTGATAAGTTTAATCATGCTTTGCATAAATTAGACAAATTATTTTGTATTCATTTTGTTAATATTATTTTAATAAAACTAAATATATATGTGTGAAATGTATAGTATGTAATATATAAATGTAAGATGTTAGAGGATGATATTTATAATAACTATATCTACTGCTACTAAGTTATAAGATTATTTTGTTAATACTTGTAAACAAGATAAAATGTGATATGAACAATTTTAATTTTATAACTTATGATTATTTTTATTATTTAAAAGTATTCAAATCTGAAGTTATTTTATAAAATAGACTGATTATATTTATAAGAAAGAAATAAATACAAAATATAAATAAATTAATAATAATTTCTAATTAAAATATATATGGATTGAACAAAATTAATTAACTTAATTCATGTCTCCAGAAGGCAAATAATCATAATTAAATAATTAATAATAATATAAATAATAATATAAATATAATAATAAGAAGAATGAATAAAATTATAAAGAAAATAATTAATTAAAAATATTAATAATCTAAATTTATAATTGTGATACACATAGTAATCATCTGGATAATAATATGTTAAATTTAAATGTATTAAATACATAATAATCATCTGTATATTCAGAGTGAAAATAATCTTCTTGAAAATATAATACAAAGCTAATTTGTTATACAGATAGTGCAAAATGAAGATTTAAACTAAAAGAGATCTAAAGAAAGATAACTCAATCAAAATTATTACAATTAATTTATTATTTAAAGATACTGTATCTGTTCTATAATTTTAAGTACCATTAATATTGAACAAAGAATAAGTTTAAAATATAATTTCTTGTCTATCTTTAATTTAATTTTCTATGTGAATTCTATCTCAAATATAATATTATATTCTGACTTTTCTGTATGAATTATCTAGATATATTATATTATATAACTAGAAGATTACATAAAAAGTAATAGATAAAAAGTAAAAATATGAAAGAATAAAGAAAAAAAAAGAGGAATAGAGAGAGTATTTATATAAATTTTGAGTTAAAAGTCTACTATAGATAATAAGATATTAAAAATATTGAGATAAGATAATTATAAAAATAAGATAGAAGATAATTTCAAATATAGGAATTACAAAAATTAAAGAAGTAATTTATGTAAATTACTTAATAATAATTTATAATTTAAAGTAATCTTAATAATTATAAGAATATTTAAATTATCTTCTATTAATAGAATACTTATAAATATTTTTTTCTGATTATAAATTTTATAAGAGTTATATTTAACATAGTTATAAATATAATATTATTCTTTATTTCAATTAGATTGAAATTTATCTTCAACTACTGAGTATTATTTCATATTTAATATTAATATTTTATTTTCAATTTTAAAAATTATGTCATTTTGAATTTTATTATTATATATTTGAGAATATTACAGTTATTATTCTTATATATTTTGCTTTACTTCTAATATTTATTATAATAATTGATTTACTATATAATATATTTATTATATTAATTTTTCTTCTTTTATAGAATTCTTTTTTCAAATAAGCAGAAATTTATAGTTTAATTAGTAATTTAGTATTTTATCCATAGATTAAGAAAAATAATTCATACTTTATTATTGAGTTTTGATTTGTCTGATAGACAAAAAGAGTGGTAGAAATAAAAATATTCTATTTTTATTTATGTATTATTATTAATTTTTGTAAGATCATATATAATATTCTATTAAATTATTCTATTATTCTATTAATTTGTAAGTGATAAGATGAAAAAAATTTATGTTTGATTTTAAATTTTACTAATAATTCTTTAATTATTTTATTAATAAATTCTAATTTATTATCTAATTGAATTTCTTTGAGATATCTATATCTACAAATTATTTTTTCAAAGATAAATTTTGTAATTATAATAATTTTCTTATCTAGAATTGCTTTAGTTTCAGATCATTTTATAAAAAATCTATTACTATAATGATATATTGATTTTTAGATATTATTATTTTACTAGATTTAATTAGATTAATAATAATTTGGTCAAAGAGTTATCTAACTTTGATAGGGTATAAAAATTATTTGGTAGTTCTTCCATCAGTTTGCTGACAGATTTCATAAGTTTTCATATAATTCTTTATATCAGTTCTTATACTATTTCACCAGTATTTAATTATAATTTATTGATAGATTCCTTCATATTCAAAGTGTTTAAATAAAAAGCTTAAATATAAATTAATAAGAATAGCTTTTATTTTATTTTTTTTAATAACTTTAAGAAATATAGTTAGTTCTTTTTATTGATTAATTTTATATAATATGCTATTGATTTATAAAAAGTATTTTGCTTAATTATGAATTTTGTATTATTATTCAAGAGTTGATTTGACAGAATAATTTTATTATTTAAATATTATTATAAATTATAATAAGTTATCAAATTTATATTGTTATTATAAAGAAAAAAGTTATTTAATGATCTTTTGAATATATTCAGGATAAAATATTAGTATTTTGATTTTTTCTTCCAGATTAATAAGTAATAATAAAGATATATTCTATAAGAGATATGATCTATCAGTTTACTCTAGTAAAATGACTTGATTAATTTTTAAATAATCATTTCAAGATATTATAATTAGTAATTATTTCAAAAATTGTTTCAAGTAGATAATGATAAAATTATCTAACAGCCCATACTACTACTAGTGCTTCTTTTTTAATTATTTCATACTTTTGTTCATTTAATTTCAAGATGACACTTGTATAAGTAACTATTTATTCTTTTTTATCTTTATTTTTTTAAGATAAGTCAGTTTCAAGTCCTAAGTCTGAGATATCAGTATAAAAATAGAATTTCTTTGTAAAGTTAGAATAAATTAAAATAGATATAGTTATAGGATGTTATTTAATTTGTCAAAAAGTTTCTTCCTGTTCTACAGTCTAAATAAATAATTTTATATTATAAAGTAATTTGAATAGAGAGATAGTGATTTGAGAAAATTCTTTAATAAATTTTCTGTAGTATTTAGCTAATTCTAGAAATAATCTAAATTCTTTAATAGTTCTTGATTGAGAGAAGTCTTTTATTTTTTGAATAGTTAATGAATTAAAGAAAATTTCTTTTTTAGTTATTATATATCCAAGAAATGATAATTCTCTTCTGTAAAAGTTATATTTTTCTGAATTGAGTTTCAAGTTGGCATTTTGAATTCTGCAAAATACTTTGTTAAGATAATTCAAGTATTCTTCAAAATCTTTTGAAAATATATTCAGATTATTAATATATATATTAACAAAATTTTAATTATATTCTTCTAATATTATATCTATATCTTATTAAAAAGTTACTGAAGTATTATATATTCAAAAGATATAATATTAAATTCAAAAAGTCTTTCTTTAGAGATAAAAAAAGTTTTGGATTTGTCTATTTTTTTCATTTCAATTTGTTAATATCCAAAAGTTAAATTTATAGATAAAATTCAATGAGTATTTCTAAGAGAGTTATTATTTTATTAATTTTTGATAATAAATATGTATCTTTTTGGATAATATTATTTATCTTTCTGTAATTAACATAAAATTTTTTTTATTCTTTTTAGAAACTACAATAATAGATAAAGTTCAAGAATTAATTGATGATTAGATAATATTTACTTTTAATATTCTTTAAATTTTTTCTGATATGAATAATTAGTCTAAAAAAGTAGTTCTATAAGATTATTATTTAATAAATGATTTATTTTCAGTAAGTATTTCATATTGAATTAAGTTACTTTAGCCAAGTTAATATAATTTAGTTACAAAAATATTAGTATTATCTTCTAATAGTTAGGTAAGAAATTATTCTTGTTTAGCAGTTAATTTTTGTTATTCAATAACTTTTTCTTCTTGTTCTTATTTTAAGAAATAGTTATAAGTATCTTAATAATTAATAGATCTAAATTCAGCTATTTCTTGACTAGGTTATTCTAGTTATTCTTTAGTAAAAACTAATTTAAGTTGGTCAATAGGAACAAGTTATAAAAATACTAATTGAGCAATTTTCTGATCAGATTTAATAATATAATCTTCTTTTGAATTATTTTAAATAATAATACTAATATTTTTAATATATCCAGAGTTAATAATTTCATTTTTAATAATGATTTCTTATTTAATAAGAGATAAGTAAGATATTACTTGACATATAACTTCTATAAGAATTTTTATAATAATATAGATATCTACTAATATAACTCAATGTGATAGAATTCTGATTTCTTTTTTTTTAGTATAATAAATATCATAATTAGCATCAGTTAGATGAGCTTTTTTTAATAATTTTTCTTTATCTTGATCATTGTAAATTTTAATTGCATAATATTTATTACTTTATTTTACAGAGATATCTTTTAAATAATTATTAAATTATTACAAAAGTTCATTAAGTATTTGATAATAATATTGAATTTTATATAAGTTAAATTAAGAAGAGTAAGTTAAAATAGGAATATAATTTATTTCTTTAATTAATTTATTGATTACTACTTTCTTTGAGATCAATTTCAATATCATAAAATATTTTTCTTTATCTACTTTAGCTGGAGATTCAGATTATATATAATTATTATATTTGTCATTATTATAAGAGATCAAGTATTCTTGATAGAGTTTTATATTAATATAATCTAAATAAATAAGTTATTATTTTTAATTAGGACTGAGTTATTAATAAATATATTAAAATATTTTAATAATAGAGACTTTTACAGAATTCTTATAAATAATTTTATAAACAAAGTTATCTTCATATATAAAGCAAGATAGGATTACTTTGCCAATTTTATCATATTTATCATAAACTTCTAATAATATTTCTTATTCTCTAAGCTTGTTAATTATTCTGATATTCTTTCTCTATTCTTTATATTTAAACTAATAAATATATTAATATTTATAAGTACAGAAATATTTCTTCTTATAGCTTTCAGTAACAAATATTTCTCTAGATTTATTATATTTACCATATTAAGAGCAAGCAAAAAGATTAAATTATTTTTTTCTAATATAATTATCACAAGTAATTATCTTTTTTCTATTCATTTTGAAATAGATTCTAGTATAATATTAATTAATATATTTTTTATATTCTTAACATTTTTCAATCTGAAAATTAGGATGAATTTATTGTAAAGCAGATTGATATGAATCAAAACTTTTCTTAATTTTTTTATTAACAAAGAGTTCTTATTCAACTTTATCAGTCCAGTTTTTATTAGTCTTGAATTTAGCATAAAAAAATTTATGAATCTTGATAATTATCTAATCTGTAAGATTATTATAGCATTAGCAATATTAGTAATTAGGCATAAAAATATTTTTATAGTACCAGTATTAGCTATTTAGTTCTTGCCAGTTAAATAACTATTGATTATTCTAATTATATTTTTGAGTAAACTTTTTATCAAGTTATTTGAAACTTTCCTAAGTGTATTTCTTCTATCTGATTTTGGTTCTTTCTTAATAGACTTTTACTTTATGAATTCTTTTAATATTTTAAATAATTTGAAAAGATATTTTTCCAAAATTAATATCTCTTAAATTTCAGTTAGAAGTTTCAACAAGAGTTCAAACTTCTTTAGTAATGATTTTAATACTACCATCATCTTAAATTTCTTATTTTCTAGGAGTTATAATATTCTAATTATCATATTATTACATGAGAAAAGTTTTCTTTTCTAAGTATTATTTCTTAAATTCACTTTCAGAATCTTTTTTTAATTTATCTTCTTTAAAACTAGTAATTTTAAATATCAATTTTTCTTTATTATTATAAATAAACTTAATTAATACTTTTTCTTTTTGATTATTATATTTAAAAGTGAGAAGTTCTTTTATGATATTAATATTAGCTTTGATTTTATTCAAAAAGTTTATTTAATAATTACTGAATATATTATAACTTCAGTAATATCTATTTTAATAGGAATTATAATTCTATTAATATTTAAAAATAGATTATCAATATCTTCAAGAGATTATTTTGATATTTTATTTATATTAGACATAGAAATATTTGAACTGTATTATATTTTTAATCTCATATCTTTAATAAAGTTATATATAATAATTCATTTAGAGATATTAATATTAATAATTAAATCAATAATATTCTTTTCAATCTTTGCTTCATATCAGATAGAAGTAGTTTTAAGTTTTTGTCCAAGTAATATTCTTTTTTTTTTTTGACTTGAGTATTATAGCTTGATACATTTCTTTTAATAACTGAGTTCTTTATGAAGGTGAAGTCTAAATAAATTGGATAATAGTTATATTTGCTTTCTGTTAGATTAAATTTTCTAGAATATCATATGATTTAGCTATAGTAATAAATACAGATAAAATAATTTTGCTTTTTTTCTTGCAAATAGTCTTCTTGATAAGTTTTTCTTTAAGCATTTTAAATGGTTCATTATTATTCATATCTTAATCAAGAATAACTTTAAAAGTGTCTTCTTATTTATTTTTCTTATTATTATTTAATTTCTTATTATCTTTAGCTAATTTTTTATAAAATTAACCTATAGATCTGGTTCTATAAGGAGTAGTTCTGAAATTTTTGGATTTTCTTTCAGTAATCAAGTATTCATATATATTAAGTAATAAATTTACATTATCTGATTTGATAGTTGATATTTAAATACTATCAGTTAATATTTATATTTGAACTAATAATATATTTTGATTATTATTTGCATTTTTATTATTACCAGTATTTATCTGATTTGATGGTATATTATTTTATTGCTGATTATTTCTATTTATTTTCTGGTAATTATTTTTAAAGTTATTCTAATTATTCTGATATAATTATAGCTAAGGACAATTAGAATGAATATAACCTGACTTATTATAATTATAACAAGTTGAAACTGATTTCAGATTTTGATTATTAGATCTATAATCTGAATTATTTCTATTGTAATTGAATTCTTTATTAGTTTCAATACTTTTTATTTATTGGTTGAGTTCTTGAAGTACTACTAATATAGTATTTAGTATTGAGTTATCCTGGATCTGAAATTAATAATATCTACAAATTAGTATATCTGTATTTGTTTTCTCTACATTCTTTGTGACTTGTACTATATTTAGAAAAGATTTATCAGCTAAGATCTGAACTCATTTTCTAATTTCTGATTTGAGTTCTCTTCTATAAGTATAGATCTTATATTCTTCTGAATATTTATTTTTAGAATCTACTTTATAGAGTAGGTTGATGAATTTGTCTATATATTCTTTTATAGTACCAGTTTGTTATAAGATTTTAATTTCATTTTACCATTGATCAATTCTTTCTTGGGTATAAAAGTGAGTTATAAATTGATAACTAAAACTATATGACTGGTCTTGATTATTATTCTAAGTAGTTAATTGAGTAATATTATTTCTTTCTCTTTCATCATTTATAAGATAGTAGCATCTTTTAGATATCCTCTAACTAGTTATACTTTTCTGATATCTGTAATTTCATTAGCTTATATAATAATAATAAAATCTTTCAGTTACTCAATCAGATCTTGATCATTTTCTTAGTATTTTCAAATGGAAATAATAATTTTTTTTATTAGTCAGATATTTTAATTTATCATTCAATTAGTAAGAGCTTTAATAGTTATAATAAGATTATTTAAGTTATTATTATTATTATTTTGTTAATCTATTTGATTGTCTTCTTCTTCTAATTATTAGTTATTATCTTCTAAATCTATTTAAATAGTTTCTTCTAAATTAGAATATTTTCTATTTTCTTCTGATTCTGGAATTAATATAAGTTATACTAGAGAAATAGAAATATCTTCTGAATACTTGATTTTAGAATAATCTCTATCAATATTACTATTAACAGAAGGAATTTTCAATTAAAAAGTAAAATCTTGATAATAAACCATTAGTAAAATTATTTAATGAAGTCAAGTTATTCTTCTTATATATTAATATTATCAAATATAAAGGTATTTACTAGTTGAACTATTCTTTATCTCAATTGGCTAATGTATATTTTAGTAAGATCAATTGAATTAATTCTTGAAATAACAAATATATAATTTGATTAATTAATAATGCTCTAATATTTTCTGTGAGCAAGCAAAAAATATAAAATTATATAGTAATTTGAAGTTAAAAAGAATGATAATAGAAATAAAAGTTCTGAAAAGATATTTTAACAGGATAATTAGGAATTTAATGTATTTCAAGATGATAATTAATGTATAATCTAATAAAAGAATAATAATTAGTTATGAAAACTCAAGATATAAATATTTATCAATTATGAATAATAAAAGAAAGAATATAAAAAGAAATATAAAAAGAGTATAAATAAAATAAGATATATAAAAAGAGACTTTCTTTATAGAGGAGATATTAAAAATATATTACAGTAAATTGATAAGTGAGTTTTTACTTGAATTTATCTTAATAATATAGATTTGGGAGAGACTGAAATAATTAAAGAGTAAAGAGAAGAAAATTAGATTATACTTTTAATAATGACAAAAATTTTCAAGATCTGTATTAATATCTACAAATATTATCTTAAAAAGGGTAAAATAAATAATAATAAAAAAGTAAATCAAAGAAATTATAAAGATTAATTTAGTAAATTTACTAATAATTAATATAATTCAAGATTTAAGATGATTAAATAGTAAAAATTATTAATCAAAAAAGACTATAACTAAAGAAAAGATAAAAACTAAAGTACAAAAACTAAATAACTAAATAATAAAGAATATAACTTATTTATAATAAAGATCTTTTACTCTCAAAATAAATAAAAATAAAAAGTATGACTTATTTATAGTAAAAATCTTCTACTCTTAAAATAATATTAAAAATTAATAATCAAAAATTAATATAATATTATAATTTAAAAATCAAAATTAATTTTGTATAATTAAAAAAATAAAACTAAGTGAAAGAAAAGATACTAGTATAATTAGAAAAAGAATATTTTAAAATTATATTTTCCAAATAATTCAATTCAAAACTGTTTATTTCAAGCTAAGATAGCAGATTCTTTTATATATTTTTTGAATACATAAATTATTATAGTATTACTAATTAATACTATCTAAATATATATATTATTATTAAAATACTAATAATTTAAATATTTATATTAAAAATATAAATATCAAAGAATATTAAAAAATATTTAAAATATTAATATTGAAAGATATTAAAAGATATTTAAAATAAATATTAAAAGATATTTAAATATTGATATTTTATTATTTTATTAAATATTTAAAAAGAATCTTTAAATATATTATTATAATAAATACATGAATTATATATAATAGATAAATTAAAAATATATATCTTAAATAAAGAGAATAATATATAATATATAAAAATAAAAATATAACTATAAAGATAAATAAAATAAGAAAAATAAATGTATAATTATAAAAAAAATAAGAGTAATTATAGAATAAAGTATAAAATTATAAAAGATGAAATTTTACATAACCAAAAAAAGATTATAAAATTAAGAATTTCTATATAACTATAGTAATAATATTATTATTTTTCTAATTTATAATTAGATTAATTAAGCTTTATTAAGAATTAAATTATATTTCTATAATTTTAAAACTTATATATTTATTTTATATATAATAGATATCTTATTAATTTTATTATAATAATAATTATAATTTCTTATTATTAATAAATTTAATATTAATAAAATTGATTTTTTGAATTTAGCTTTATTTTTTTATATAAAATTTTTATTAATTAAGTTTTTTAATATTTTATATAAAAAAATATTTTGATTAATTTATCATTTACTTAATTATTAAATTTAAGTAATCTTTTATAATTATTCTTTAAATATATAAATTTAATTTTTTTATTTTAATAAAATATTTTTTTTTGAGAATTTTTTATATTAATAATCTTAATCTTTGATTTTAAATAATAATTTTTTGCAAAATATTCTGACTTTTTATAATTATAATATATCTTATTATTTTTTTAATTATTTTTCTTATAAGAGCTTTTAATTAATTTAATTCTATAAATATTAGAATATTATTTTAATTATTTTGATATTTTTTATTTGATTTTGATATAAATAATTATTATTATATTTACTTTATATATTTATTAATCTGTCTTGTCTATATATAATAATATTATAATAAATAGCTAATTTTCAGATATTTTCTAATTTTTTAATATTTAGTAACTAATTTTATCTTTATAATAAATTTAAAATCTTTTATAAAATAAGCAATTTAATTTAGATTTCTTATATTTGTAATTTATTTAATTATATTCTTAAATTTAATATTATAATTTTATATAAATTTAAATTAATAAAGAAAATATAATTAATAATAAAAATATTATTGATAATATAATAATAAAAGATATTTTTAAGTATAATTATAAATTTTTTTATTTATTATAAGATATTTTATTATTTTTTATCTTATATTTATTAAAATATTAATATAGAATATTATTTAAGAAGATAATAATATATTTTACTTATATTTTTTCTTTTGTAATTTCTTGAACTAAAAAAATAGTTTTAACTTATATAATTTAGATAAAGATATTCTTATTTAATTTAATAATTTGATAAAAAAATAAAATAAGAATTTAAAACTAGTAAAACTTTCTGATTTTAATAAGTTTAGCTATATTTTTCCTGAACTTTATGAATTATTATTTATATTTATTATAATTTAAATTAAATAAATTAATATATATATAGTAATAATCAAAAATAATACAACACTTAAATTTTTTACTAATTATAATTAGTAAAAAATTTAAGTATTATATTATTTTTGATTGTTATTACATATAAAATATATATTATAATATAATATAAAAATAATAAATAATATTTTAATAATTATATTATTATTATTAAGTTATAAGATTATTTATTTATAATTATAAACAAGATATAATATAAAGCAAATAATTTTAATTTATAAATATTTATAATTTTATTATTTGAATAATATTTAGATTTGTAGAATAAAGTGATATATAATAACTATCAAAAGTAATGTAATGCTTAAATTATTTACTATTTATAATTAATAAAAAATTTAAGTATTATGTTACTTTTGATAATCATTATATTTATATAAATAAATAAATATAAAATATAAATAAATTAATAATAAATTAATAATCTAAAATATATATAAATTTTACTTAATTAAATAAATTAATAATCTTATATTATATTTTTGAAGAGCTAATTATACTTAATTTAATAATATAATTAATAATAATAAAGAAAAATAAATAAAATTATAAAAATAATTAATTAAAAATAAAATTAATAATTAGATAGTATATAATAATTATCTATATAATAATATATATTAAATTAATTTAATTTAATATATAATAATTATTTAAATATTTAGATTAAAATTAATTTTTAAAAATAGTAATATAAAAGATAAAATATAAAACAGAAAAAATAAAGAAAGATATAAATTAAAAAAAATATAATTGATTAAAATTATTATAGAAAAGCTAATTATAAATATTTATTATCTTTTTTATTTATATATATAATAAAATAAAATTACTAATTATAATACAGAAATGCAAAATTATATAATAAAAAAATTATTATTTAAAAAATATATTATTCTTATTATAATAAATTATAATTATTTAAATAAAAATATTTTAATTTGTTTATTTAAAATTAAATTTTTAAATAATAAATATTTATATTTATAATTAAAAATATAACTTTAATTTAGATTATAATTTTTACTATTATACTTATAATTAATTTTAAACTAAATTTGAATTTGATTTAAAATTCAAATTTGAATCTAATTTAAGTTTAATTTTTTTTAGATTTAAAGTTTAAGTTTAGTTTAAACTTTAAATTTAAAATATAAGTTTAAGCTTGAAATTAAATTAAACTTGAATTGAATTATACTTTTTTCAGAATATTATATATAAATAAATATAATAAAAGATAATATAAGATATCTAATACTATATTAAAATACTAATTTTTTATTATAAATCTTATATATATATTAATTAAACTAATTAATTAGAAAGTAATTAAAAAAATTTTTAAATATATAAAAATTTATTTTTATATAATAAATATCAAATTTTTAATATATTTAAAATCTAAAGTATTATAACTTTTTAAAATTATAATTAATAAAAAATTTATTTTAATAGAATTACTGTAAAGCTTAAATAAAAAGTAATAAATCTGTAAGAGAAATTTTTATTTTTTTTAAGTTATAATACTTTTTATATTATATATAAATATTAGATATCTTATACTTATACTATTTCTTATTATAAAAAAACTTTATTTTAATTCTTTAATATATTTATTATTTCATGTAAATTGGCAATTATTTCAGATAATTTATTATTTTTTATCAGATAAATTAATAGCTTTAATTATTAATAACTTTGAATATTTTATTATTATTTTTAAATAGATAATTCAGTAATATATCTTAAAAAAAATTCAAATAATAATCTGAAAAAAATTCAGAAATTAAAGTTTTTTTAAAATTTAATTCAGCTAGACAATAATAAAAATTATAATTAATATAAAAAATCAGAAACTAGCAGTATTTAATAAATATTGATTTTATACTTTTAGAAGATCTCTAACTTCTCAGAATCAAGAATCAACATAATATATCTGATATTATATTCAATAAAATCTTAAAAGTTATAGGATTATTTGCATTGCATACTTCAAAAATTTTTTAGGAAACAAATAATAATTAAGCTGAATTTCATAAATTATTATATTAATTCTTGTATTATATATATCAGAGAATTTATAAATCTTGAAAAATATCCAATATATAATAAATTAAGATATAAAGATAGAGAAAAAATAAAAGAAAATAGAAAAAAAGCAGTATTTTGATCAATTATTGATTCATTATAGACAAAACTATGTTTCAAGATCACAATATCAAACTTGAAATGAATCAGATATATATGATGAATATTATAATAATGATTTTTTTCTAATGTTCATAATGTCACATGCTTGGTTCAACTGGTAATTTGGCAAAAGCATAATGACTGCTGGATCATACTCCATGCAATATTATACATTTTTCAATCACGTTCCAATTCCTATGTCCAAACCATCTTATTCACTTACACTCTTTCCTTTGAACCGCACACATAGTACAATATTCGTTGGCACAAGAATTAGAATTAAAAAGCATAATTATTCTCATTCACAAGTTAAATCTACCCATATACACTTTACCTTGGACGATACATACTGAAGCAGTAATTCAGATTCTACAAAAAACCTTTAGAAATCTTTTAACATTAGATGTAAACCATTTTGAAGGAAAGTTGTAGAAAACCTACCTTAATTTTTAAGTCCTTCATTAATACTCCCAATAACTTCGGAATTCATATGTAAATAATATTAATAGATACATCCTATGTCTATGCTTCACGCATTTATTTTTAATAGGTAATTTGATTGAGGTTAATAATGATAACTTAAAATTTTCATTTTTAGGTTAAGGAATGAGAGTAAACTTCTCCATTTAGTAAATCATTAGCACAAAAGGCGTAGCGGTAAAAGATATGCATTTTTGTATTTGCCTAACGTGATACATGTATGCCATTTAACGGACTACATGTATTAATAAAAACACGTAACGGTCGGTAAAAGTCTTTTCTTTTCGATACAAGTAATTAATTAACGTTAACTGAAAAAAAGTACGATCTTTAAATATTAATTTGTGATTCATAATGTCGCGTTCCAGAAAAAATGAAAGACCAGCAATGCTGCTCATCAAAAATATGCAGATTAACCTTAGGTTTTTATCGAATCAAATTTATGTTGTTTGTCAATGTTTAGCTTTAAGTTAAACGTTAATCATTTGCTGATAATTCTTTTAAGTTCGAGCGAACCAGGTGGAAAACTCGGACGTTTATTATTTGGGCCGGATACTAAACCTAAGTTAGAATTTAGTATAGATGATAAGAGATGCAAGACTACGGAAACTAAAATGTAAGTTTAAATTGTAAACGGTGAATCCTCATTTGATAATAGTTATCACATGACATTCAAAATTTTAGTAGTAGGAAGAACGAGGCTTCTTGGTCTGAGCATTTGACCTTTGAATTATCGCCTCCGGTAAAAGAAGTTCTACATGTAAATTGTTACGACATGAGTAGGGGAGGTGACGAAGGATTTTTCGGAAAAGCTGAATTAAATTTAAGTTCTTGCGAAGCTAAAGGAAAAAGTAAATTATCTATTAAATGCACTTATGAACAATGCAGTCATATCTTATTCACACAATATTTTTATTTATCATAGTCCCAGTGGAGTTACCCTTGGAAAACTTGGAAAAACATAAAAAATCTGTCGGAAATGTATTTTTTACTATTTATTTTCTTTCCGGGGTAAGAGAAATTTTAATGATGTTCTTTGTAAATACATATATAATATTAGTAATTAATATTAATTAAATTCCATAGAATCTACCAAAAGATGCTGACCTAAACTTACGTGACGAGTCTTCGTCAAATAATATAAAAGGCGTACTATTGTTAAAAAACATTACTTGGTATGAATAATAAAGTTATGATTCAATTAGTTGTGTATTGAAGCATCTGCTTTCTTTTGACAGCAAAGGAATAGGCGCAAAAGGTCATTTAGAATTACTCCTCCGGATTCAGGACAATCCAACTGAAGTTGGAGCTCAGGAACGGTCAACTCGTAGGCGGAGCCAAGCTCCGGTAACTGATATTACTAAAAAACATACGACCGAGAAATATTGGAACATGTCACCAGAGGAATGTGAATATCCCATAGCGTTTTCTCTGATTGACAAAAACATAAAATTATGCATTCAATACCGATACTTTTCAATGATCAATGGCTTTGCAAAAGCAGAACTTGAAATCAACTCCGCAGAAAATTGGAAAACATTAATGGAAACGGGAATGCTTAAATGTTTGTTTTCCTTTGCATTTTGTGCTTTACCTAAAGATGGAGCTTATAAATTGTTGATTTAATTGAGTAGGTGATCTACCACTTAAAGGAACCGATCTTGATGGCCATACGAGGTTCAATATATCTTTTCATACATTGACCACTTTTAAGCAAATTATCGAAGAAAATTCTCAAGGTTTGCAATTTTTAATAAAATGGTTATTTGAATTTAACAAAAAGTAGCAACTTAAAATTTAATCTCAGAAACAACACAAGCACATGATGGCGAGAGCAATAATCCTAACCAAGGTAAGCAATTTCCAAAAGGTATAATAAATAAAAATTATATTGAATCTTTAGAGTGTTAACATTCTGATTATCTCTAATAGAGGAAGGAAATATAAACGAGAACTCTGAAGATGGGCCGAAAACAGAGACAAGTAAGGCAAAAAGACCATTCAAATTGAACTAAAAGAATAAACAAAGTCAAAATAATAAGATATAAAATATAATGGTTATTTTTAACATGTCTTAATTCTTTCTACCTTTTTAAAAGAAAAGCCACCATCTCGGAGTAACTCTTCAGCAAGTTCAGAAAAATCACAACCGTATAGTCATTCGCGGAGGACTAGCACGTTTTCATCAACAAGTTCCACTTCAAGATTTAGTAATAGAACAAATTCAACATATCGTAGCAAAAGAACACCAAACGAAAATTATGGAAGCGTAAAGATTGTCTGTTCGAGATCATATATATTATCTTCGGTTGAATATCAAGAAAGGAAATATAGAAATCGATTATACAAAGGGCAAACTAATTATTATTCTTCAGATCAAATAATAATCAAAGTGTTTGAGCATCAATCTTTATGGGAAAATGAAAGGAAGTTTCTCTGTCGGTTACAGTCAAAATATGTCGTTAAATGGATGGATATGGAAATTGATCGTCCTTTTGGAGGCTTTGTGTCTATTACCTGTTATGCTGGCGAGGATTTGGAAGCAAAACAACATATATTTAATGATCCCATTTCAAAAAAACAAATATTATTAAGCATTTCTAAAGCAATTAAATTTCTTCATGATCAAGAAATTGCTGTAAGTATATTTTTTTGTCTCTTATTTTAATACAATCCATTATAATTAAAAGCTCAATTCTTTTTCAGCACCTTGATTTGAAACCTTCAGATATTATTTGTAAGCCGAATAAAGATTGCAAGATACGTCTGTGTGATTTTGAAATGGCGAAAGAATTTGGAAACCTTCTACAATTTAATCACGATGACTTTGTCCCTGGATTTAGTGCCCCAGAGATTGTGCAACCTCCCACTATTCCTATTAAAGTTAGCTCCGCGCAAGATATCTTTAGCTTAGGATGCATTTTCTACTTTATCCATACGAAAAAAATTATTTATGAATCTTTTGACGACTTATCAACGTGTGTAGGTAAGGTTCGTTGTGATATTTTCGATCAAGGGGCTGCAAGTATCATTGTCCAAATGTTAGACCAGGATCCAATTAATCGTCCAAAAATACAAAAAGTGATAGACTCGGATTATTTTAAGGAAGATTCAGATACTTATAAAGAGGATTAATTTTTTGACTTGGGCATTTTATTTATTTTAAGTCATTGTTCATATTTTTATTCATAGCGATAGTACATTCCTGTATAGTATATATTTATATTTTCCCATGTTTTTATACTTTATGCTAGATGGGAGATAATGGTCCTTGTAACAATTGAATATCAATGGAGACGGTTTTTTTAGTCATTATAGCGTGGAAATTATTAATTAGTTAATTATTAAGTTAGTAGACATTACTCGGCAACTACATGTATATTTGGTCATAATTAACGGGTGATACTAATACCACGCAGTAATCACACTGCATCTGACTACGTTTTTCGTAAAATTGAACGATTCTCACCAGCTCCGTTATAAAATTATTTGGCGATTGATCTAACCACCATGACTGTCAACAATTCGAGATAATTAATCCTCGATGTCATTCATTGTGAAAGTATAGCTAGACCTTTTATGAGATTACTTTTTGATGTATATTCAACAATAATCTTTTTGCGAGCTCAATTCTTCTATTTCTATGAGGACTTTCAATTATAATAGAACAATGTTAATAATAGACTGCTACAGTTTCTAACTATTAATCGAGAAAGAAGTTCCTTAGTTTAGAAGTAATACAGTTACTCACATCATATGTATATAAAGGTGTGTTCTTGGCCTTTTAATAAAGACAGAGCAACGCGAAATAAAGTATAATAGTTTATAATCATAATCTTCGTTGTTAATCTTGCGCATAAGTGGCTTTTATATCTTTTATGCCTAACATAAATCGATAAATAAAATATACTTACCTGTAATAGAATTATTTGCTGGCATTGGATAAGTTTAGTCGAGTCTTTTGTGTTTAATTCTTCTTGTAGATTAGTTTTGTTGGCTATATTAATAAGTCCAACTTTTTCTTCTTGTATTGGTACTGAGCCGAAACTACCCGTATTCGAGTGAATCAATCGGTTGTGCCAGTCAACTCCGCTAAATACAATTCTCCTCGCTCCATTCAACCATTAAAATAGTAGAACTCGAAAGAACTACCACAGGAGGCCTTTAGAACGGATCGAGAACCCCTCCATTCGTAAATCATTCAGTCGGAGTCTTCACCATCTTTCTTTCAATATCTTTGGGAAGAAGCGTGACAATAGCATAGAAGTTGAGGTAAGCGTGATATTAGTGTTAGAGAATATAACATATAATTAATAATATTTAAAAATTTTATTTGTGAATAAAGAGTTATTATTTAATTTTCATAGATTAATAAAATATAATATATGCATATGTAATGAATATAACAAGATAATTGATGGAGTGTGTGCGAAGTCGATGTAGAAAATCGAAAATTGAGAAGTAAAAGAAGTAAAAAGAATGATTCATCAATATGAATATATCTTTTATGTTTGTAATAAAACTAGAATTTCTTTATTTGGAATGCACACTAATTCTGCCATATCTGAAATAACAAAAATGGTGTTATAACAATATGTAAATGACTTAATTGTTAGATGGATAGAAACTCAAAAAATCGAATAAAAAATTGATTCTATATTCTGATAGTATATTTTTTTAAAATTCGCTTTTAATCACATCTCGTTGATTATAATGAGTAAATTTTGCTTGACAATTCGTTTAAAAAGTAAAAAATAGAAATTTTAATATATCTATAGTTAATAACTTTTGATAATTACATGTATCAATCAGCATACATGGTACACCCTTCCTAAATGCATGCTCATGGCTGGTCCTTGTGCATTTAGAGAGATTTATTTTAATAACTATTCATAAATTAACTTAATATTATATTTATATTATACTGGATCAATATTTGAGAAATTAATTAATATTAAGAATATAGTTTAGCTTGGATGTTTGCGATTTAATATGTAATTATTGTAAAGAAATTTGGTCAAAAAACTACAATATGATACTATTTAACTTAATAAATTTACTCTTTGATATAGAGGAGTTGGCTTTTATCGAATTAATTGAATATATTCAAGACTGTTCTTTTGTAAAAAACATATTGTCTCAAATCGTATTAATACACGAAGTATCAAAAATTTTGCAATTAATAACACACTACTCTAGTTTCTTGCTCAGACATGATGATTTGAATCTTCAAGAAATCTACATACATGAGATGGGTACTGCTCAAGGTTTCTATCCTGAGAATGTTGATTTTCAATTTCTGTGAAGAAATTGACAAAGCGATTAAAATTCACATTCAAACAATATATACCGTTGAATCGTATCTTCACATAAAATTCTATTGATTTTTACAGTGAAGTAATGCTCTGTTTTGTAGCTCTTTTCAACAAAATTATTACCTGGTCCCGGAAATGAAGATTTCCAGCTTAAATTCTATTCGAGTTTCAAGTAAAAATGATAATATATATTAAAATAAGTCAATGGATCGGTGACGTTCAAAATTCTGCAGACAAAATCACGATAATTCATTTGCCCGAGAAACGAAATCCCAAATGAATGACATCCTATGATCGAAATGGCATTCCGAATACATGAAACCTCGATATCGTGAAAACTTTGGTATCTTTTTGTTTGGGATTTGATCACTCGAATTTATTACAAAACATTCGATTTAAAGCTATTATTACAAGATCATTATTAGTTCTAGTTAATTGTTTATTTTGTTTCTTTGCTTTTTTAACCTATCTTGCTCTCCAAGAATCTATCGCGTTTTCATTGACTTTGTGACGACATAGACAAAATGGTGCTACTATTCGAGTTAAGTTATAAGCTTTGGAAATGAATTCACTCAACATACTGGACCAAATAGCTTTTTATTTCGAATGAATCCGATGGATAAATAAGCAAATATATATAGAAGTTTGTTTTATTTATCTATTCAAAAGTAATTATTTTGCCAAAATTATTCATACAAACATAGTCTGTTATGTTACTTTGAGATGAAGTATTTCAAATTGTACAAAGAATTTTATTGATTTTTATATTTTGGTTGATATCCTCACAGACACATGTTATATTAAAACTCTACAATTTGAAAGCTGCAAAATAAAAGGTTTTTCAAATATTCTAACTAAATTTCTCTAAAACATCTAGATTTCATTAATTATTGTAAATATATTAAATATTAATTTGTAATTTCTCTAATTTATAAGTAAATTAATCAAACGGTTTTGATTAACTATAATTTAAATTCAAATTTACGAGCCTGCAAAAGTCTATGTTGATTCTTAAAAGACAATGCTATTTTATTAGATTGGATCATAAAGTTATCTATGTTTAATTATAAATCAATGCTCAAAAAAATGAAGAACGCATACAGCAAATCGATATAAATTCCTTTTCCGTAAATATATGTTTCATTGACAATCCCCCCTCCCGGAGGGTCGGAGCACCCCTCCCCCGTCCCCGCGAAGCGGGGCGGGCCGCCACTTTGAATTGGGTATCCTCCATTTTGCAAGACTCCGGATATATTTGCCGAACTTTGTGGCACATGTATTATCTTTTTGTAATTACACAATAACGATATATGTACATTTAAATGAATCACCGATAGTTTAATTTTGTTTATATTTGTTTAACGCTAAAAGCAAAACGCACATATACATGTAATACATAAAAGATTTCTTTGTTAACACTAATGTATGGTGTGTCACCGACACCATCTTCCCGACAGTCTAACATCCCGATAATCTAACATCCCGATAATCTAACATCCCGACATACCCGATTTCCCGCAAAACCAACATCCAGATATAACGAAAAATTAGATTAGTTCTTTCGGGAAGTTGGGAAGTTAGATTTGTCGGAATGTTGAATTGTCGGGAAGATGGTGGTCGGGATGTTGAATTTTCGGGTCGAGTAGATACGTTTTTATGGTACAAAAAATAAAATACATCTAAAATTAAATAGACAAAGAATGATTGAACCAACAAAGACAATTTGTTTATTAAATGTTCATGTACATGTAATTTACGAAAAATAATTAATAAAACATGCCATTCAAAATCCTCAAGAAGTATGCTGATGACTGCTTTGTCTTAAATTCGCCGCAGTTTAAGCCACGACGATATTCAGAATTTGAGCTATGGAAATAATCATCGGAATTTTCAATGGAGTTTACATAGGAATTGTAATTATGAATATTCTAAGAGTTTCTATTTTCGTTAGCACTTGTAAAAAGCGTCTTTTTGTTTTACGAAAGTAATAGAATATTCGAATGAATTGGAATCAGTGGGAGTTTCCAAGAACACCATTCTTTAGGAAAAGAGAGGTCGAACTTTTTTTCATTTGTGTTTCGAAAAATAAAAATCTTAAAATGATCAATCATTTGAATGCCATTATCCTATTACCATTTTTAGAACATTCATTTATTATCTATATTATGTGTGTTTGTTACACGACACGTAGTCAACAAAGGAAAAATTGCTGTAACCGGCATATGTGTTGCCTGCTACTACGTGCTACATGGATATAATTTTAGATACATAAACGCAGTTAGAACGTAACTCGAAATACAACTTTATTATAATAATTTGAATTTTGAAAATTAACTATCAATATAATGACCACACATAATCCAACGGTATTACCTTTCTTAGACGACGGCGAAGGGGAAGGACAAGAAGTGCAATCAAGACGGATTCCGATTATTGGCTTCTTTGCCAGTATTGGAAATAATGTAAACGCAATGGTCGGCAGTGGGATTTTCTCCACTCCGGGTGTTGTGTGGCGGTTAACCGCGTCATCAGGAGCAACCTTTTGGTTGTTCCTGATGGGCGCTGTTATCTCCATGTGCGGATCTTTAATATATGCTGAGGCAAGTATTGGTCCTTATGTTAAAGAGACGTTTTGTTAATGTTATCTTAACAAATTAATGATTTCTCTGAATCACAGTTGGGGATTATGGTTCCTGAAATTGGAGGGGAAAAGGCGTACTTAGAAAAGGCCTTCCCAGAACCACGCAGGCTACTAAGTTATTTGTTTAGCATCGCGATGATTACAATAATTCGACCAGGCGCTATAGTAGCTGTATCAAACATAGTAGCGCAGTACTTTTTGTTTGCAACACTTGGAATTAAAAATTCAGAAGAAAGCGATTATCATCCAACTTATTTCACAGACTGGAAATTTTGGTATGCAAATTTTTAAGTATTTTGACTCACCGAAACTATCATCTAACATATAATACAAATTATCATGTTGAAAGGAGACTTCGTTTAATATCAGTATTAGCCGTGCTCATTGCCACCACCTATCATATTTACTCAAACACCATCGCGCACAGAATTAATCAGACGGTGTCGATAGTGAAACTGTTAATTTTAACGGCTGTCACAATAATGGGAATTATGGTACTCTCGCGTAACACTTCTAACTGGGATGGTGCTTTTGAAACTACTCAACCAGAAAACAACAAGGTCACAGCATCGGATTATGGATCTGCTATCTTTTTTGTAATTTTTTTTTCAGTATTTTGTATGATTTTACACATAAATGTATTATTAATTTTTATTTTGTTAGGTTTTATTCTGTTATGAAGGCTGGAATAATATCAATTGTAAGTAAAAATTTCATTTGTATTTACATTCATTATTGCTCACTTTTCAACATACGATAAAATATTATATATACTTAGACCAGTTGGATGAGGTCCGAAATGTCCGGAAAAATCTCGTCCGGACTGGTGTTCTTTCTGTTGCTGCAGTTGGTTTATTATGTATGTATGCTTTATTTTTTATCGTTAGTTTTATATGAACCTGCCTTGTTTACAAAGTTGCTTTTACTTCAATTAGATCTGTTAGTGATAGTGTCTTACGTAAGTGTCGTCCCACGTTCATATATACTTAACGGTCACTCCTTTGGTCAAAACGAAACTTTAGCAAGCTCAACAACCTCAAATCCAAACGAAGTAATCGTAACTCTATTTGCGACGTTCTTCAAGAACGCTAGCACAAATGTAATGATTGATGGAACAATTCCATTATATGAGCTCATCCAAGCTGATAATTCCCATGATAAGCTCGCAAGAGCTTTTTCAGTATGCGTGGTTGTTTCTTCGTTTGGTGCTATGACTGCATTGATATGGTCTGGCGTTAGAGTTATTGTTGCGTCTGCACAGTCAGACTATATTCCACGCGTTTCGGGATTACTCAAACAACGGCATGAAGCGCGGCGAACTTATACGAATGCCTTTGGTTTGTTTTTATTATTGCGCATTTTAAAAATTTTAAATATTGAACTCGTGCTAAATATTATCGTTATGATTTTACCAAAATAGTTGCACAACTTCTTTGGTGTACAGTTATTATTATTCTGGCACCAACTACGGACCCTTTTTCATTTTTAGTTTCGTTATCGCAATACACAATTTTGATCGCGTATGGCGCTGCATCGATCGGACTTCTGGTAAAAATCAATTATTCTTTTAAAACTATACGCAATTTCACTGTAAATAACAAACGCTAACGATAAATCATTGTATCATCAACAAAGCATCTGCGACACACTGAACCAAACCTAAAGCGACCATTTATCCCAAAACCAATTGTTTACTTCTTCCTTTTCATGATCGCTCTAATATTAATCGTGCCATTCACCAAAGATCCGAGCGAGTTACCTTATGTTATTTCTTTATGTGTGATTGGTTTGGCTGTTAGTGCGTGGTACTGGAAATATTATGCATTGAGTCAACGTCCACCATCTCTTGAACCTGCAAGTTCAATTTCGGTTGAACCTTCAACATCATCATTTGAGATCCAGGGAGGTAAAGAGGGTTGAATAGCGCCTTTTTTTGATCCCAAATAAATCTATTGTTGTATACACGTCGCTCTCGTTAAACCGGTGAATCCATTCCATCAGTAAAAAACCGGTTTACTGTGTTTTATAAGTCGATTTATCATAAATCTAATTTTTCGATCTGGTTTATCGAGTGTCCGATTTAACGAGAACGACGTGTAATAGTAATTTAGTATATATAATATCTTAAACTTTTAAATTTAATTTTGTTTTAAGTAAAAATTAATTCGTAACGAACACTTCTGGACAATTCAATCATAAATTCTCTTCTCTATTATATTTATTTATTTATTTGAGAATAAACATAATATATTTCCAGGAAAAAAAGATGAATTATATTTGCTAATAATAACGCGAATAGCTTAATTTTTATTTCACCATATTTCAGTTAATACATGTTATTTTTATTTTTTTATTTTCGCTGTAAGTTATTGGATATTTAAAATACATGTATTGAAATTTCAATGTGACTTGTGCTCATCAAGCACCAAAAACACACGTTGATAAAATTAAAATAAAATGATTAATGACTCACTATACGAAAATGCCATCTTTGCGATATTTCAATAATTGCTGGTGATGGAAATGCACCTTTACCGCATATTCATCAATTTAATGGCGTAGTCCCTCTGGTACTTTCTGATACATGTATGAGAACCAATACATGTACATGTACTTGTAAATAAGCTTTCTTTTAATGCGCGTTGTTACAGAAAAAACTGAACATGCAATAAAAATTGCGCACATGTACAGTACATGTATTGTCACAGGTGGGTTGAAGTTTCGTGGATTTGGGAAAATTTGTGCACCGTGACTATGGGTGGGAGAGGGCGATTAGACTAATTTTATCAGTTGATCTAAATCCTGTGCCGAT
>CAJVPS010000276.1:0-28607 GCA_910591765.1 Ambispora leptoticha
AAATAATATATAAAATCTAATTAATTAAATATATAAATAATTATTTATATAATTAATATAAAATTGATTTTAAATAAAAGTAATATATAAAAAATATTTATTATACAGAAAGTATAAAATAAAAATCTAATACTAAAAGAGATAATCCAATCAAAATTATTATATACTTTTCTATTTAAAATATAATATTCTTATTATATTTAAGTACATAATTTTTCAAAGATATTTATTTTTTTTATTATATTTTTCAAGTTTTTAAATAATTTTTAAGTAGTATTATAAAGAAAATAATTAAGTTATTTAATAAGATATTAAAGTTTATGATAATAAATTCTTTTATCAAGAATATTTTCTATTTTATATTCTTTTTTATTATTAAAGATAATAATGATTAATAATAATAATATTTATTATATTTATCATCTGAATTATACTTCTTTAAAAATAAAATAATAAATATCAGATTTAATTTTAATTTTATATTATTTAATACTTATAGTTTGTAAATAATAAAAGATATTTTAATAATAATTTTAAAAAGTTTAATAAATTTTAATATAAGCTTTTTGATTATTCTTTATTTATTTACAGATATTTCTATATTATAAGTAGAGAGAAAAACTTGATCTTTTATATTAAATTCTTTATATTTTTTATATTAATTTATATATTTTAATTATCTATCTTGAATTTTAAATAATAAATCTTTGATAATCTTTATTATTATATTTTAATACTTTATAAAATCTTATAATACTATAATATTATTTTATAATAATAAGATAGTAATTAATATATAAGATAATTAATTATAATCTAACTTAAAATATATATATTTAGTAAAAGTATTTTTATTATTATTGTAAATGAATTTAGCTATTACTAGATTTTTATTTTATCTGTTTTGTTAATATATTATATATATTTTAAGTATTTCTTCTAAAATTTTATTTAGTTTTTTTATTTGATTATTTAATTATAAATAAAATATTATTAATATAGCTAATTTAATTTCAAGTTATTCAAAAAATAATTTTTAGAATTTGCTTATAAATTTTATATATTTATTTAATATGATTATTATAAATAAGTTATATAATTTAAAAATATTTTTAAAGAATATCTTAGTAATATTAGATATAATTATTATTATAATTATTGATATAAAATATGCTTTCTTGAATAATTTATCAATAAATATAACTATTATATTATATTTAAATTTGATAATTGATAATTAAACTATAAAATTTATGATAATATATTTTTTATTTGCATTCTGAAATAGTAAGTAATTAAAATAATTCTAAGAATCACTAATTATCATTTTTATTATATTAATAAGATTCATAACTAATAATATATTTGTAAATATTTTTATTCATTTTAAATTAATAGAATAATTATATATATTTTATTTATATTAATATATCTTATAATTAATATGTCATAAAATTCAAATTCTTTAAATTTTTATTATTTGATATAACTATATAATTAATATTCTTTAAATATAATAAGTTTTCTTTTAACTCAAAATATTTTATCTTTACTTATTATTTTAGTATTATATTACTGAAATTCTTTAATATCTCAAATATTTTTGTAAAATATTTATCTTTCTGATAGTTTTTTATTAATTCTTTTTTATTAATAAAATTAGTAATAATAATTATAATATTAACTAGATATAATTAATAAGAAAGTATATCTGTAATAATATTTTCTTTATTAAATTTATATTTATATTTTACTTTAAAATTATTAGCTTATAATATTTTTAATTAGCAAAATTATTTCTTAAAAAGATTATAATATAATTTAAAAAAATATAATTCATAATTATTATAAACTTTTACTCTTCAAGATATAGCTTTCAAAATCTGATAATATATATAATAGCTAATAGTTCTTTCTTATATACTAAATAGTTTTATTTTATTAATGATAACTTTCTTAATTTAAAGATTATTAGCTAATTATTTTTATTTTGATTTTAACTTAATACAGCTCTAATAGTAAAATTTAAGATATCTATAATAACTATAAATAATAATTTTAAATTAGATAATAATAAAACTAATACTAATATAAGATATTATTTTAAGTTTTTAAAAACTTATTATATTTGAATAGACTATTTATATTCTTTATCTTTATAAAGAAGTATTATAAATAATAATATTATAACAAAAAATCTTTTAACAGATTTTTTATAATAGTTTATTAGTTTTAGAAATAAGTAAAGTTCAGATATATTAATGAGAACTAGTTAATTTTTAATAGTAATTATCTTTCTTTAATTTACAAAAATACTATCTGTTAAGATAAAATATTTAAGATACTTAATATATTACTATATAATATTATATTTATATATAATTTATATTTGCAAAGCATATCTAATATTATTTGAAGATATTATATATATATATTTTTTATTTTATTATATATTAAGATATTATTTAGATATATAATTACAAATTTATCAAGATAATTATGAAAAATATTATTTATTAAAATTATAAAGATAATAAATATATTAGTGAGATTAAAGATAAGATCAAGAATTTATAATGATTATAATAAGTTCTGAAAATAGTTTTATATATATCTTTTTTAGTTATATAAATTTAATAATATTCTAAATATAAGTCTAGCTTTGAAAAGTATTTTAATTTTATAAGTCTATCTATAAATTTATTAATTTTTGATAGAGAATAGTAATTCTTGATAATAATTTTATTCAAAACTTTGTAATTTACATATAATTTTAATATATTTTTTTTCTTATATATAAATAAAACTGATACTTCAAAAGGTAAGATATTTGAATGAATAAAATCTTTCTATATAAAATTAACTAATTACTTTTTAAGCTTATTTATCTTTGTAAATAAGAATTTGCAGATTGATCTGAATAGTAATTCAGAATTAAAAATGAGATTAATTTTGTAATTAATTATTTTTTTAAATGATAATTAATTTAATAAGATTTTAGAAAATATATTTTTATATTTTTTCTTAATTTCTAATATTTTAAATATAAGTAATTTCTCTTTGACTTCTCCTTTATTTTTAGTATTATTAAAATATATTATAAAAAATTCTATATTAACTAATAGATTTATAATTTATTATCTTAATATATATATTAAATTATAACTAAATTAGAGATATCATTTTAATTAATTGTAATTTGTGATAGTTAATTAGAAAATTATAATTAATTATAATAGTTAATCAGAAAATTACAATCAAGTTGAAATACTATCTTTAAATTAGATTTTGACTTTACTTTATTATTTATTTATATTTTTATAATCTTGAATTTATAAATAAAAGTAATAATATTATTTTTTTAATTTATAATTAAATTAATATAAAATAATTAAAATTTATTTAGAATTAGATTATACTTTTATAATTTTAAAACTTATATATCAATTTTATATATTTTATAAGTATCTAATTTTAATTTATTAATCTTAATTATAATAATAATTAGTCATCTGTAAGTTTAACTATAATTGGAATAATATTTTGAATTTTTATTTTATTTATTTATATAAATCTTTAATTAATAAAATTTCTTGATATATTATTATTTAGTAATATTTATACTAATTTATTATTGATTTAATTATTAAATTTTAGTAATCTCTTATAATTATCTTTTAAATATATAAATTTTATTTTTTTATTTGATTAAAAAAATTCTTCTTGTAAGTTTTTAATATTAATATTAATAATCTTAACTTTTAATTTTGAATATAATTCTTTATAAAATAATCATATTTTCTATAATTATAATATATAACTTTAATTTTATTATTTTTTAAGTTATTATTTTTCTTATAATAATTTTTTACTTGATTTAGTTTTATAGATATCAAATTATTATTCTGATAATTTCTATTTTATTATAAATAATAATAATTATTATTATATTTATTTTGCATTTTTAGTAATTTTTTTTATCTATATATAGCAATATTAAAATATATTATTAACTTTTAAATATTTTTTAAGATTTTTAATACTTGATAGCTGATCTCTATTTAATAATAAGTTTTAAATCTTTTATAAAATATATGTGACTTAATTCAATTTAATAAAGAAAATATAATTATTTATAAAGATATTATTAATAATATGATGATTGAAAAATATTTCTAAAAATAGTTATAAATATTTTTTAGTTTTTATATAATATAGTATTATTTATTCTATATTTATTAAGATATTAATGTAAGACTATATCAGTCAAGAAAATAATAATATATTATACTTATATTTTCTTATTTATGATTTCTTGAGCTAGAAATATAGTTTTAACTTGCATTATTATATTTTTATTAGATTTTTCTAAATATATAAATAGTTTAATTAAAAGATAAAATAAGAACTTTAAATCAGAAGAATTATCTTTTTTAAGATTTTGATAAGTTTATTTATGTATTATATAAATTAATCAAATTATTTATCATTTATTTTTGTTACAATTTAAATATTAAACTAAATTATATATATATATAAAATATATATATAATATAAAATATTAAAGAATAATATTTATAATAACTATATTTATTACTATTAAGTTATAAAATTATTTTATTAATAATTATAAATAAGATAAAAGATAATATAAATAGTTTCAATTTATAAACTTATAATTTTATTATTTGAATAATATTCAGATCTAAAATAAAAATACAAAATAGAGAAAACTTATTTATAATGAAAAAAATAAATATAAATGTAAATAAATTAATAATAATTTTTAATTAAAATATATATAAGTTAAATAAAATTAATAAATTTAATTTGTATAACTAATTATAATCTAATAATTATAAATAAAATAAATAATAATATAAATATAATGAAAGAAAAATAATAATTAAAAATATTATTAATTTAAATTAAAAATAGTATCATAACTTGATTGTAATTCTTTAATTGGCTATTATAATTAATTATAATTCTCTAATTAGCTATCATAAGTCATAATTAATTGAAATAATATTAATTTAAATTAATAATTATAATATATATAATAATTATCTATATATTCAATATAAAATTAATTTTTAATAAAAGTAATACAAAAGATATTTCATTATATAGAAAATACAGAATAAAAATTTAATATTAGATAATTTAATTAAAATTATTATATATTACTTTATTTTTTTTAAAATTTTATTAATTATTAATTATTTAAGTTTTAATTTAGAATATCTTACTATAAATTCTTTAGTAATATTTAATAAATATATTTTTCTTATAATATTTATATATTTATTTATATTATATATTATTAAATATATTATTATTTTTTTGATACAAGTATTAATTTTAAAGATAAATATGATTCTTAAACTGTCAAAAATATATATTTTTGTAAAGAATTATAATATAAAGAGATTTTTTATAGTATATTAATAAGAATTTATTTTTTTACTAAAAGTTATCAAAGATTATTTCTAAAGATAGATAATAATAATATTCTTTAATGTGATTAGCTAGAATGTAATTCAATTTTAAAGTATAATTCAAAAATAGATATAATAATTAGTTTATTAATAAGATAAAATAATAGATCTTAATCAAGATTTATTCTACAAAAGATATTTCTTAAAATTCTCTTTATTATAATCTATTAAATATAAATTAAGAACTAAACTTATAGAATTCAAAACTAAATTAAATAAGAAATTATCTAAGCTTTTAAGAATTATTTTTCTTTTATTAGCTAAGATATATTATTACTTTTATATATTTTAGAAATTATATACTTATACTATTTTTACTATGATTTAAATATTACTTTAGTTAATATCATAATATTGATTTATTATAATAGTATTATTAGTTTTGCTATAATAATTTTATTAATTTTGCTATAATAATTTTGCTATGATCATTATATTTATGAAATTATCTAAAAATATCTATAAATAATATTCTTAATAGCTAATGTTCAATAAGATATAGGTAATTAAATATTTAATCATATTGTAATATAAAGTGATCAATAAATAACTAATTAATATTTTACTAAAAATTTATATCACAATAATATTATATTTTTTTAAATATAAAAGTTAATAATATTAATAAAAAAAAAATATAAAAAAATATTAAGAAAGAATAAAAATACAGGATAAAGCTAGTAATATAAGCTAATTATAAAGAATTATTAAATAAAAAAAAAAGCTAGTTATGAAAATTACTAAAAAAAGAAAAATACAAAAAGAATAAAAAAAATAATAAAAAAGAGAAGTTATAAGTCATTTATAATTAACTAATCAAAATTTAAGATCATATATATAATCTAATTAATTAATCATATAAGAATTATATAATTTATAACTATTTTAAGAATAAGATAATACTATTAATAATTAAAATTATGTAACAGTAATTATAATTTAAATATGATTATATAGAATTAAATTTATTATAAAATTAATTGATAAATAAAAAAAGTTACTATATTATAAATATAATTATATTAAGTATAACTATAATAGAATATAATTATATATAAAATAGAATTTTAAAATAAAACAAATAAAAATAAAATAAATTAATATAAAAAAAAATTTTTAGAAAAAGCTATATATATAATAAAAAATCAGTTTTATTAAATAATTATTACCATCTCATCTTATTTTATAAACAAAAATTATAATCTTTTAATAAAAAATATTTTCTAAGCAAAAATAAATATTGCATATACTTATATACAAGAGATTTTTGATATTTTAATGGAATTTATTAGGTTAGATTTGTAATCATTCAGTTAAATTGAAAATAAAATAGCTATAAATTCAATTTTGAAATAAAACGGAATTTTTCCGAAAATCGAATGATCTGATTGAAATAATATTTCGCATCTCGCGATTGGTTTATCCCTTAAAAAAATCACATGATCTGCCATTTCAACATTTTTAATAATCAGCGACAATTAATACATTAGATGAGACATATTCCATGACCGTTACAGTAGAATTTTTCGGGATCAACAGATTTCGTATGTACACCATTTTTCACAGGTGACGCTAAGAAAGTTCAATTAAGCAAAAAAAGGATGTATTTGTATGTATTTTCACATAAAATAATTACAACATTCAATGCTAATTAATGATTTCAATAAATAATATTCTCTAGATTATAAATACGATTAAACTTTATGAAAAAATACTAATAGTACCACAAACTCTGGGAAAGTAAACATTTAATTTGTAATTTTGCGTCACTGTGACTTTGTATATTCGCTTTTTGATACCATTTAAGAGCTTCAAGAATATCTTTTGAAATTCCTTGCCCATATTCATAACAGAGACCAAGTTGAAACATTGCTTCAATATTTCCCGAATTTGCAGAGGTCAAATAACTCTTGAATGCTTTATTCTCATCTTTTTTTATTCCTGTCCCAACTTCATAGCATCTACCAACACAATACTGTCCCATAGTATTACCACCCTTTGCTGATCTAAGAAAATATTGAAATGCCTTAATTTCATTTTTTTTTGTTCCTTTACCCCATTTATAGCAAAGACCAAGATTATATTGGGCGATTTCATTACCCTCCCTCGCTGCTTTAAGATACCATTCAAATGCCTTATTCTCATCTCTGACTGTTCCTCTACCGTTTTCATAACATATACCAAGATTAATTTGTGCGTCAACGTGTCCATTAGTGGCTAATTTGAGAAATAGCTCGAATGCATTAATCTCATCTTTGTCTACGCCCGTGCCATCTTGGTAGCATAGTGCAAGATTATATTGAGCATCTTCATGACCTCGTTCTGCTGCTTTGAGATAACACTCAAGTGCTTTGAGTTCATTTTTAACAGTTCCTTCGCCATCTGCATAACTTAAAGCGAGATTATGTCGTGCTCTAATGTTACCCCCCTCCGCTGATTTGAGAAAGCATTCATACGCTTTTTCACAGTCACGTATGCAGCCAATTGAATAATAATAACAGCACCCCAAGGCATTGATTCCCGATAAATTTCCATTTTCTGCTGATCGAGAATACCAATAATATACATTTTTAGAATTGGCGATTGTCCCGATCCCTTCTTCATAGCATTTCCCTAATAAATATTGTGCATAAGCATCTCCTCGAACAGCCGAGCTTTGATAGTATTGGAAGGCGAGTTTATCATCTTTATTGACTTGAATTCCATAATTATGAAGAAAGCCCAACAAAGTTGTATATTGAAAACTTTCATCGCAGGAATTTATGGAATATTCGGAGGAATTAAAATCACATTCATGAAGATATGCTTTCAGTTGTGTGGCGATTCGGGACAAACAATCGCAAGAATCAAATAGCTTAAAAAAGAGGTTTAATATCTCTCTCATTTTGGCTGAGCTGTAAGATTTAAAGATTGTTTTTAAATAATTCACGTGCAGTGGACGAATCAGCATACCTTTCTACAAACCAATAAGAATGTTAAATTTTTCAAAATACTTTGTACGTGCGTTTTCGCGATCGTCACAAAGCAGAAACTATATTTATTAATCTGTTATCGCTGCACATCTTAAAATATCCTGACATCAAAGGATAAAAATTTATAAATTATTAGATAAACCAAAATTTTCATTAAAAAGTCAATTAATTGACATTTTCACCCAACAATCGACTCAGATTTTTAACCAACAGTTTATTCTCATCCGGCGTACCAACCGTAATCCGTAAACACCCTTCACAGCCAACTTCATTTCCACGATACCTGACCACGATTCCGATGTGTTCTGCCAGTTCTCGATACAACCATCGAGCTCGAATACTAGACGGTGATCGATGAGTTTCATCCAGTATTCGTACCAAGAGGAAATTTGTGTCTTTTCCACCAATTATCTCAATTCCGGGAATGTTTTTTAGAGAAATTATGAGTTTCGCGCGTTCTGAGAGAATGGTAGAGACTTTCTCGTGCATGTTTGAAATGCTTTCGGTGGTTAGTGCTGATAGTGCAGCTTTTGATGTTAGGGTGTTTATATTGTATGGAGCTTTTGTGTTGTTCATTAGACGTATAATTTTTGGGTTTCCTATTGCAATACCTAATCTAATCAAAACATCATAATAAATAAACAGGGAAGATTCGATAATTGATAGAGAATAATGATTAAAAAAAAACCTAATTCCCGCCAATCCAAAGCTTTTACTCAAAGTTTGCATAACGACCAGATTCGGGTATTGCTCAACCCATTTTGCAACACTTCCAATATTATCATCCTCTTTTGTGAAATCAATGTAAGCTTCATCGACGGCCACAATTCCGTGAAGATTAGGATCTTCGAGGAGAGCCTTGATCGAGGAATGATTCAATGCATTACCAGTTGGGTTTCCTGGCGAGCATAGAAAAACTATTTTTGTAGTGGGATTTTTTGATAATGTATCTGAAATCTTCTCAATATAGAATTTATAATTTTAATTTTTTATATTTTTGCAAGAAATTATTTGACATAATCAAATTTGCGTAAATAATATCTCAATGATAAAGGTAAGGCTGTACAAGTAGAAACAAACCACTTTAACGTATTTGAAATATCAAGCTTGAGATTTTATTTATTAATAGTGTATAATAAATAAATTCAATATTTTCTACTTGTGCAGTCTCGGGTGCTCAAAATTATCATTTATACTAATAAAATACCTGTTCATTCTGCAATTGAAACCGATCCTCTCCATCTTCAACCTTCAAATTAACTTTGACAACCTCCACATCATTAATTTTCGCACAGACCGGATACATCCCATACGTCGGGGGCGTAATCAAAATTTTATCTTTTCCAGGTACACAAAATATCCGAATCAACAAATCGATAACTTCATCCGATCCAACGCCAATAAAAAGATGATCAGTCGACGGTACCCCACGAAACTTGACCAAACGTTCTTTGACAAGAGTTTGATGTGGATCTGGGTATCGGTTCAGGTGGTCGTCTATTGGATTATCGGTCGGCGTGTGGAATCGTGTCTCGTCAAGTACTGGTCCTAACGAGTTTTCGTTGGCGTCAAGTAATATTCCGGAAGAGTAGTCGTCCCTTGCGCATCTGTATGGTAAGAGCGATAGTATGTTTGGGCGGACTATTGACTCTAGAGAAAAAGTAGAAAATGACATTTTTCCTCTCCTTTTTTGATTGGATTTGATCAAGTTGATAATCTTGGTTTCAATTGCCAAATTTTGATAGTTGTGTACCTTGATAGTTATGATAGTCCAAAGATTATCACGAAATAAATGTACGAATCATGTGATTTTTAAGGAGTAAACCAATCAAAATACTACTTGAATATTTGTTCTAACTTTGAAACAATATTTATTAAGTAAAATATTGAATAATAATTGGTTGAAAAGAATTTAAAAATATTATAAAACTGAAATTTTTATAATATTATAACAAAATCAAGATTGATTCTTAACTAGTTTAAAAATATTATTCAAATATTTATATAATTAAATTACTAATAATTTTTTATTCAAACTTTTCAAAACTATTCAAGAACTAATTCTAAATAAAATATAATCAAAATTTAAATAAGAATTCTTAAAAAAATTAATATATATAAATATTATATTTATAAATAACAAGACTTAAAATAATATAATTTAATAAAAATATAAATAATAATAAAATTCAAATCAAAAAGCTAATTTAATTTTTAAAATTAATTTAATAAAATTATAAAATAAATTTTTAATTTAAAATAATATAAATTAATATTAATATGTTTTTTAATAATTATAAATAATAAAAATTATATATTTAAGTGATTTTTAATTTTTAAAATTAATATTTATTAATAAATAAATAATTATTTTTTTAATATTTTTTAAATTTTTTATAATATAATAATTCTTATACTTATAAAATTAAATTTATATTAAAATTTATAATTTTATTAAGAAATAATTATGCTAAAATAAAATTAATAATTATATTTAAATATATATATTTTTTGATTTTTTCTAAAAGAATTATTCTAATTATAAAGTTAATATAAAAATTTTTATTAATTAAAAATAAAATTTAATTATTATATTAACTTTACAATTAAAAATAATAACTCTTTCAGAAAAAATTTAAAAAATCTAAAAAAAATATATATTTAATTATAATTTATAAACTTTATTTCAATATAAAAATAAAAAATTATTTTTTAATAATATATAAAGAAAAAATTTTAATTTTTATTATATTTTATTAAATAAATTTAGTTTCTAATATATTATTATAATATTATTATTTTATTTATTGCTACTTTAATTTTCTTGTTATTTAATATATTTTAAAAATTATTTTATTAATTTTTAATTCAAAATATATATAATTTTTCTAATAATTATTAGAAATTATAGTATAAATACTCAAAGAATTATATATAATATATCTTGAAATTTCTCAAAAAATATTTAATATACAACTATCTTCATGTTATGGAATTCAAGTTAATAAGATGATAAATTCGTTTTTTAGTAGTATCAAAATTCAACTAGTCATGAAAATATCTATGCACAATATTTATTAGAGAAATATTATGAAGAGATTGAGATAATTGCAAATTTTAAATTATATAAAGCTGATATTCTCAAGTTAGCGAAAACTGAAGATTTATTAAGGATCAATGCTAAGGAATTTTGTTGCAATTTTCGATTTCTGCATACATAATTTTGAATACGCTCTCAAATTAGCAAAAGGAGTAAATATTATAGCATAATATAATTTCACTCAGAGTAAAAGCTGACAAAGCTGAATCTAACACAGTTGAGTGATATCTCAACTTGGTAGATGTTAAGGGATTTCAAGACAGCAAAAAGCAAGGATAGTGAAAATGTTAAACATAAGCTTGGTCGTTCGTTGTTATAAGTTGGGCGAAGAAGCAAAAAACGATAAAATTAAAGCATTTCAATGCTTCTTTAAATCCGCAAAGGATGGGGCTGATAGATGTTATGAAGTCGGGATAGGAACGAAAAAGATGAGAATAGGGTATTCAAATGTTATCTGGCACTGCAAATGCAGAAATATTGAAGCAATAATTGAAGTTGCTCTCTGTTAGGAACACCCAAGGATGTTTGAAGCTTATCAAAAAGCGAATAAACAAGATCATAGCATAAATGAAACGGATGCTTCGTTTTACTGTCATTTAATTATCGATATACCGTTAAACCGATGATGCTTGTGTTGCTTTTTTGTTCGTCTTAACGGAGACTTCGGATTAACGGGTGTCCTTTGTTAATTATCAATTACAAGGCGTGTTTCGGTTTAACAAGGTACCCGATTTAAGAAGGTTCGGTTTATTATTCTCTGTTTGAAATTAAAATCGAAAATCTTTAAATTACAACCTATTTTAAGTAGTAAAGTATAACGATATAAAAAGATTTTCCCTGCTCAAGCCGACTTTATATGTTGGTAATATAGTTCTAATGAAGGTTCTCTCAAGCTATTCCCAAATTAATACTTTACTTAACATGAAAAAAGAGAGTTTTTTGAAGACTCAGAAAAACAAAAGATGATATTGATGCTCAATACTTTCTGGTTCGATATTACGAAAGACGGATCAGTTAAAGAATTACTGCAAGAATGAACTACCATGGCAGTCCGAACCGTCGCTAGGTTTCATGTCCTTGATTTCAGACATATGTTTAGATCTTTGTTTTTTCAACATAATTTGGTTTCAATATAAAAATATAAAATAAACATAAACATAAAAGTATACACACACCAACCACACACGTTCTTGTTTTACGTTCATTGCTTATAGGCAGACAATAGACTCACTCACCTCAGTTAATTAAAGGTTTAATTAATCCGCGTATTTTGAAACAGCATGTAAAGAGAAGGGTACTCATTCAATTTGAAAATATCACAATGAATAATTTATTAATAGAAATGGGAAAAACATTTCGTCAAAATATATATTAATAATAGTAATCATAATAATCGAATTCATGCGTTCTTTTTGGGAGGGGAGGAAGGAATCTTCGTTGCATTGAATCTTTCCTCTCTCCTATTTTTTAATACATCATTATTAATTGTGGTTGTTTTCGCATTTGATACTTTAAGAGAATCTACACATTTACTATGACTTGAACCCACTTATTATAACAACGTCATTATCGTTTATTACGCATGTATGTTTTTTTTATTGAATTGGAAATTCTCACATTTTGTGTAAATAACCGAATTATTAATGGGAATCGTTTTGTTCAAATATGTTAATCGCTTCCGAAAATCCAAGATTTTTCATTTACATTGTTTATTCGGGACATGATTTTCAGAAATTCTCGGAAAAAACTCGAGTCGTATGTTTTTTGCACAATCGAACGAGTGAGTTCTCACCGCAATTGTGAAAAGGGGACAAATTGGGGACAATTAATTTTTCGCCAATTCCATTTTGAAATTTAATAAGAAAGAAAGCACGCTCACTTGACAAAAAATGTTTTAAACACAACCACAGCAGCTACCATAATGACATAAAAGCAATAGAGAGAAACAAGGGAAGTCAATGCGTCGTAATTCTCATACAAAGGCATGTTATCTCCAAAGAGAAGATGATTGCTTGCTTATGTTGGGTGGTTCCGACTTCCATATACGTAATAATTTTGTGCGATGTATAATATAATAAAATTCTAGACCATCCTAAAAATTTAAAGCTCAACAACGGTGTAAAAGAAAAATCAATTCTGATTGGTGGTTGTCATGAAATTTGGCGAATCGATTGGTTACCCTATGAGTCCTTTCTTTTTCGAATCGGATAAAATTCTAATTCTAAACAATAATGCAATGCTTATGTGACAAGTATAACGTCAATGAAATTAAAGATGTAAGCAAATTAATAATACTAAATATATATATATATATATATATATATATATATATATATGACACTGTAAAGAATTAATAATCCTCCAAAAAACGTTACACAAATCAACGTGATAGATATGCGTGCATCTATGAGTAACGATATGCACAAACTGAGAAGAAAAAAATCCCGTCGAGATAACTTGAAATGAAATACTTATACAGGCTGTGAATGGTGTCATTTATACTCAAACGTTTAAAGAAAACAAACAAAGAAGGAGGATATCGCTTCTTGTTCGCTAAAAACAAAGTGTAAATAAAGAAATGAGGATTCCAAAGAAGAGTATTTTTCATGTTTCGTCACAGATATGACCATTGCATCGGTAGTTTTTGGTAAAATCACACCGCCGCGGCGATATGTAACCGCGGCGATATGTAACATACCTAGATCGACAGCGTCTTTTGCCTAGTCGTAAAATATGTAATTTTCCCGCTTTTCGTGTTAATCCAATTGGCTCTGCCAATCTTCTCAACCTTAATTCGGAGCAATGCATGCATTTAATTTTTTTTACTAAAATAACGACATACCATGTAGAAGTATTAGTGTATATATCTACATGCCTGTCATACCTCCTGAACCACCATATGCAATGCGTCAGAAAAAATCTTTTTCGTGCAACTTCGGGGTTTTTTTTCACGCAATTTATCGTGATTACAGTATATTTTATTCTATAACCTAATATATAATCGTAATAGTAAAACGATAACCACATCAACACTATAGCATTAAGATAAAAATAAAAATGATTATGTAGCCAAACCCAAGTTTAATTGAAATTCTAAAATTAGTTATTGCAATTTTAGAATAATCCAATTAAAAATTGATTTTAAGATTTTAAAATAAAAATAAGAAGACCGAAATTAAAACTTCAAGTCTATATATATACAGCAATATTTATCACTCAAAGACAGAATAAAAATGGTCAAAAATGAGGTCATCAATCATCTTTTCTTGTACGTTTGAAATTAATGAATGAAGAAATATTATTTATTAATTAATTTGAAGAATACTTTTATACCCCTCATATAAAATAAATTAATTACTCGACACTAAAAAGCACGAATCCTCAAAGAATCAAGTTTATGTGTGTTTTGTTGTTGGGGATGTATTGGTGGGTGATAAAATTACCAAAAAGAGCATCATTTCCTATTTGTCATCGGACTTTTTACGTGATTTTAATAATCATTCATTTATTTAAAAACGAAACCTGTAATTAGAGCATATTTGAAATTGATCTTTTTTATCTAAAACACCGAATAAGAAGAGTTCGGAAGATTTTTGTTCAGGTTAGGAGATAATAACATAAGCAAAGTATTTAATAATACATCACGTGTGCAACATACAGCGTAATCTTTTTTCTAAACCAACAAAAATGACACGTTCGTAATTAATTAATAAACAAAAATTTCAGGCATGCGTCACAAGTAAAACCAGACTAGGCGAGTAAGACGAGTAAACACCTTTTACACTCTCGAGTCTCATCTCTTCGAGCAAGAAAGGTTTCATTTAAGATGGAGAATAATAATGAAAATCGTAAATGGGTAACTTTTTACATTAGTCATGTTCTGCACGCACGCATAAAGTTCATCACCCATCATTGTCATTCAGTGGAGTGATACGGGAAAAATATCATTTATGCATTATGTATCATTTATCGTTATATGTATACTTATATATATACATATATATAGATATATGTTCTATAAATTTCGTCGATGATTTCATAGCGACTTTAACTCATTGTTGTTACGATGCCTCAGCTGTATGTATAATTATTTACGCTGATGGAAATGCCCAAGTTTACTAAATTGAAGATGTCTATGGAAATGTTATTGAATTCAATGAATCAACAAGATCTTGTTCCTTTGTCTTTTTGCGGAGACAGGTGTAGGGGTGATCATTGTTGAAATTGCTTTTTTTGCGACAAGCAAGCGGACCATTTATTTGCTGCACAAAAATAAAATGATCATCCCATTTAATTGGTTCGCACGCATATGACGGAACATTATCAAATAAAAAAAAAGAATGAATTCAGTTGAACATTGAAATTTCGAAGAGCGGACAAAATTAAACTCTCGGGGTTCATCGCACAAACACTTAAAATGCTACGCAATATTTTCCTCGTCCAACCATTAAGTGGGATTTGGTGATGTCGGTATCAATAGAATTATCGAATGCAAAGAAAATGACCAAACTCATAAGTTGTAGGGAAACTTTTGAGAAAGGATGGGATGCGTGCGCGCGGGAATACTCCCATAATTAATTAAACCTTATCTGTTTATGAACCCGTGTTAAGGCGGCACAAATAACCTCAAGACGACGATGATCACCAATATCCGATTCCGAAATTGGAGAATTGCATTGGCTCGCTTTATCTGACAAATCTTATTCAAATAACGTAATATTTATTTTTCGGTTATTACAAATACTGATAATAATAATAAACATAAATCATGAAATGCATACTAGAGAAGAAAATCTCTCATATCACGTCAACAACATCGGCAACATCACATTCCATTCGCTCGAATAGCCAGAGATAAAATTAAATCTACATCATTGTTACTATAACCGATATTTTCCGACGACACGTCCATGCATGAATGAGATTATGTATTCATTAATCGATTATTTAAATACTTTGTGGGATTTTTTATTGATGATTATATACGTGCATTTATCTTCCCTCCCTTGTTACTATATATGGTCAAACCTCGATATATCAACACTTCCGTTATAACAATGACTAATTAAACAATGTTTATGATAAATTTCTTGAAGAGAATAATCCGTTAATCCGATTAACGATCGTATTTGTACATGCGAGTTAGATCATATTATTTTTGAAAAACTCCGATATAATAATATATCGACAATAGTGGAAGAAAGGAGAAAATTGAGTGATTGCACTGACAAACTACTTTTTCTTTCTTTCTCCGTTTGTGTACACACACGCAAATGTATGAATGAAAACGCCACTTACCCGCTATACATGTAACTAACGTCGCATAATAATACTAATTACAAAGGTAATTGGAGAAAAGAAGTCTCCGAAAGAGACACAAAAAAAGTTAGGCGAAAGAAGCCAAAAAGGAAATCAATAACTTACTGATTTAACACAAATTAATTGATTAAAGTTACGTCTATAATTTAGGTTAATCGAGTTAACTTTAAATCAAGCTGATTGACTAAGTAACGGGGAGTTCTTGAACTCTGAAATTATATCCGAAAAGCACGTACATAACCGAAATAAATCTCCGTGCATATGTGTGCACTGTCCTTGATGCGAAATATCACAAATGGGAGAATACATTATTGACGCATATGAGACCCTTTCACGTTAGAGCAATGGATTTTCTCTTAATGAACACTCGGGATGCGTTTAGCATAGTATAAGAAGAATTTGCCTTGACCATCTTTGATGATTCTCGGGAAGAAAGAATGGCTTGCTTCTTCTTATTATTATTAGTATTTGTAATCTAGTCTACAACCGTGTAGCACAAAACACTAAATCTAAAGATCGAAAAAAAAAGATAATTCTAAGGCATATTTGTATACAAAGATTATCAATGAAAAAAAAAGATCACGCGGAAAAGGTTTATTCTTCCTGATGAGTTTTCTTAAGAACAAAAGAAAATTCTAACTACAGTTAAAATTTTTCGTATTTTTCTATGAGAGATTCGAACATAGAAAGAGAATGTAAAATACTAATATAGATCAAAAAACAAGATTCGCTTATATTTGGATATTTACTTGATTCTATGACGTTGATCCTGGTTCGATCTTGACTGACACGCGCGTTGAACCAAAGCGACTCGAGATTCATGTGATAATAATTGCTTTGCTGATATCATCCATTATTATTATTATTATTATTCGGTGACAAAAATTTTCTAAAAACAATAAATATTTATTTGGTTTTCTTGTAATTATATGTTGTGAATTAATTAAAAAAAAGTTATCACCGTTTCGTTTTTGGTTTGTCGTGGAAAGTTTAAATTCTCTATGCAAACACATTTACTTGAATTGCCAAGACTACTATCCCTAACGTAAATAAATAACGCATAACGTAATAATTAATAAACTTTTTTCACAGTCACACACAGAAATACATAACTTATCAAATCAAAATCTGATAGTTAAATCAATTAATATAAATAATTTGTTGATTGGTTTGTCTATTACTAATTGATGGGAAAATAAAGTGAAAATTAGTATAAAAACAATATATAAATATATATACATATATATAAATGATATGATTGACAAAATAAACAAAAATGATAATTTTTTTATTTATTTATTAATAATTGTCTGTGTGTTATATTATATTCTTCATATATTTATATGTCGAAAATCTCTCGATAAAGTTATCATTTTGGTTTGGGCTTGTAAGGAAGTACAAAAACGTTATATATATATATATATACACATAGAGTTTGTTTCTTTCGAGAAATAAATTTTTCTTTTCTGATTGAAATATCGATATTCCCTTAAATACTACTCGCTAGTTTAGCGTTCATTGTTAATCCTTTCGCGAGTAAAGAAAAAAATTTTTGAGATATTCCCTTTGTTGACACAACATCTGATTCAATTCACACAAATAATAGTAATAGTAGTTGTAAAAACAATATTGACGCAAAATTCATCAATTCAAATAACTCCTTCAAGAAAGGTACGATAAATATTTATTTATTTATAATATATAAATAAATCAATATACATATATAAATGTAGATGTATATATATTAATTTAATCCTAATACTGTTAAAGAAAAAAAAGTATAATTTAAAAGTTTTCCATTTATTTTATTTATCTATCGATTTTTTGCCTTTTCTTAAAGAGTCGCGTACTTAAACATATACTATTCCGATATTAAAATTACCCTTCTTTTCCACACCACAAAATAATTGAATTCGAATGTTTGATTTCATAACGGTGAAAATTTTCACAGACACAAACATTAAACAGTTCAATTGTACACCTTCTTTTTTTTTTTCAATTCTTCTCTATTTCTTGTAGCAATATATCTCTTTTCACTCGCTTATTAACAAACAAATAAACAAATACACATATGCTTATCACCTACCTCTTCAAATACAGGAAAAAAATCTAACCGACTTCCACTCTCACCTATTACCAAATTTTTCCCTCGACTTCCGACAAACCATAAAAGTATGGGTTCTCCATTGCAGACGGAACCTCATTTCTCACTATCACCGTATTCATTGAACGACACAAATAATATAACATCTCACCCAAGTTCGAATAATAAAAACTTTTCTGCTACTAATAACAGTGGTTCTAATAACAATAAAAGTAATATATCTTTAATAACACCCGGAACATCAACTCCGTCGTCGCCCTATCATAAACAACACCAAAAAACGTCAATATTAGACGACGTTGGACTATACTCTTCACTACTTTACTCACCTAACTACTCGACTTCTCGTAATTCCACTAATAATAAAAATCCACCTTCACCGGACAATACCAATACTACTATTAATATTAATACTAATAATACTACTACCACCACTAATAATAATACTAATAATCATACAACAAAAAATAATAATAATAATAACAGCAACAGCAACAACAACAACAGCAACGACAACAGTAGTAACAACAACAACAACGAAACTAATATTGGTTCCTCGATAATGGGATTATCAAGTATCGATGCATCCGCTTCTGTCTCATCATCAACTACTTCATTTGACCAAAATGGAATATCTGTTGTCGCTTCTGCAGCTCTAAAACGAACAAACAAGACACACGTCCCCAGTGCGTGTGTCAATTGTAAACGTGCTCATTTGGCTTGTGATGGTATGTACTTCAATTTCCCTTCTACAATATGCATATAATTATTCACCGGGGGGATTTTCCTTTTGCATCAATAAACAATTTCGGAAATTTTTTCAATCTCCGTTTTCATCGTTAATTAAAAATCATTTTTCTAATTAGTATCGAGACCGTGCAAACGATGTGTAGCGCTTGGGAAAGTAGACACATGCATCGATATTAAACATAAGAAACGTGGTCGTCCCAAATTAAAGGATAAGAAAACTTATCCATATAACACTTATCCAACTGCCGATGCAAAAACATGGGGTCAACCACAGCATCAGCATCAACATCAGCACCAGCATCATCACCTTCATCCTCATCCACAATCACAACAACATCCACCACCACCACCACCACCTCCTCCTCCTTCAAATAATCAACAAAATCTCTTTCATTTCTTGCCTAAACAGCAACAATCACCTCACGCTGAATCACAATCTTTATCTAATTATTCGTCATTTACGACACCACCACCGCCGCCAATACCATCATCAGCCCAGCAATCAGCACAAATCTCGGACATTCATCAAAATCGTCAACCTTTTCCTCCTGCTTATTATCAACGTTCACCAAACTTGAGATCACCTAAATTTATTTCAATACCTTCATCGGCAAATAATATTGCTTCCCCTCCTCATCCTCCTCTCACACCTCCATCATCTTTTCTTCGATCGCTACAACCTCAATCTCCATCTCCACCTTCAATGCCACCGCAGCAACCAGTAACAGCGTCACCATCATCTACGATAGCACCTCCCCTACTATCAGAAAATTCATCGGTCATTACAATGTTCCTTACGGTATACGGAGTTGCAGCACGTGTCTCTGATGAATGTTTAGGTATCATGGGATTCTATCCCACCGAACTCGCACAAAAATCGTTGCTTGATTACGTGCATCCACAAGATTACGAGAGAATGCAAAAATTAATCAACTCACTAATGGAGAGAGCTCATGAATATAACGAATATCACCAACATAATCAAAATTACCCGCCATCTCACCATCAATTATATTCAAACTTTTCTGGGACATCAACCATTAATCACGGTAATAATGGTAACACTCACCCACAATCAATCACCGCAAAAGATTCGAGATTCTATACCGTTACCCCGAAAGAACTAATGCATTCCGCGTTGATGATGAATGGTAGTGGTAATGAACGAATTGAAGCTACGGATTATTTCAATCTTCAAGCACGTAACGGACAATATGACTATTATAGTGTTCTAATGTATCTCGGGGGTGGATTGGGTGGTGATTTGTCGCGAAAAGAAACATGGGGTAACTTGTATATCGTCGGATTATTCACGAGGATAAGGCAAAACACTGGGCTGTCGGCGGCAACTACTGCTATTACATCTGCGATCCAAAATCATAACAGTTCTTTCACGCAACATCATAATTTTCCAAATATTCCACCAACGATGATTAGCAGTAATAGTGATGGGGATCATTTAAATTCACCAACACTATCGCCGGCAATTGATCCATCACTTCGTGAGCATGATCACTCATTACTGAGTCGATCATACACCTCAGAACGTAATCAAACGTCAAAAGAACAGTTAAACTATCAAACGTCACGTTATTCTTCTCTGTCAAATCAAAATCAACATCAACATCAACATCAATCACATTATCTACAATCACCCCAAACGCCAATATCTACAGACACTTCGCCCCTTTTATCACGTTCAAATATTCCATCCCCATTAAGTTTACATGCCGAAAAAAGAATCATTTCTTCGTTTAATCCTCCGATTCCGACGCCAACTACCAGCATCGATCCTGCTTTGACACTTTATAATAGTAAAATAGACATAGGTGATTCACCACCCAAGGAATATCCTCCTGTTTCCATCATGTCGCCGGTATCTTCTGAGCGTGTATATCGTCACCATATCAATCAACGACAGAAGCGACACTCCAGTATGGAGAACATTCCGCATAAACCTGATAGGCATTTAAAACATCAACCATTAACTCCGACTTACGAGCACCATGATAACATAGCAAATCCAAACACTAGAATGAGCCATGGTGATGCCACCAGTACCATCCGTCCCATCACCACCACCTCCCCCTCTTCTACCACAACAACATTAAACCATTTATTTGGAACACGATCAGTAGTCAATGAATTGAGCGTTGTTGGTGATGATGAAGATGAATCTACTACACGCATGAGCGTGAATTCTTTATTGTGTTCTTAAAAAAAAATAACTAGTAAAATATTGTATTAATATTATAGTAAATAATTGGTAGATTTTTTGTTACAATTTTTGGGGGGAGAGTCACATTATACAAAGTGAGTTTCGGCATAGCAGTCGACCTCTTACCATCTTTCATTTATTTTTTGTTTATATTAGTAATATCGATATATACCAAAAATATAATAACACATCCTTAAAATAGTAAATAATTCAATAAATAACCTTTTCTTTGTATAAAGTTAAATAGTAAAAATCTAATTTTTTTTAATGATAGTTTCGTGTATTATACAATAAAATTTTGTACATTAATAATCCATTTGAATGACTTAACCTGAACTACTTCTCGTCACATTATCCAGTCTAAACAATTTTTTCTTTAAATTCAATGTGTCACGCCGATCTTGCACGTCGTTCGATTGACGCGGTTTATGTTTTTTCCATTATAAAAAAGAAAAATGTGTTGCACAAACATTGCCGTCCTTCGTTCTCTTTGTTCTGCGTGAGAATTACAATGTGCCTTTAAAAGGTCCCTTGTGTAAAATAACCTACCGATTTCCTTACTAATCGTGGAATGTGAAATACCACGGATCTTTTAAACGGCACCGCACAGCGGTGCGCCCTTAGGAGCCGGTAAATATCGGTAAGTATTAAGAGAAAGCGGGCGCTGGATCATCGATAACTAAAAATCGACGATTATGATACTCTACCCGCAATGAAAATGAATAATTAATCGTGCAATTCGAATTTTTCCGGAGGGGGAGTATCATTATTTTTATTACCAAAGTTGTATATTTGTTTTTTTTTCTTTCAACAAATAATGGGGATAATTGGTGGTTATTATTAGTAATTTCAGTTTTTCCTTTCCTTTTCTCCGTACATGTTTGTAATATTTGTTTGTTCTCTTTATCTTGAAGAAAACAAGTAAACAACCTGATTTTAATTAATCTAATATTAATTGAAGCAATTTTAGGATTTAATTTTAGGAAAAAGCAGCCAACTCGGCGTAATGCACTCACGGAAATCATAACGCCTTTTTTAGTTTCTTAGATTAGAGCGACGCCCCGAGAAGATAATCATTTATATTATTCTATTTTTTCGCGGGAACATAGATGAACAATCGGAGTCTCTTAAACGCATCACGCGTTATTCCTCATCCTTTTTTTAGTCCTCTTCTTCAACGAGTGAACTTGCATTAATTGATTGAAACGGTTTTAATTAATTATATGGAGAAAGCGACCTAGATTTTTTTGGCTGGAATTATATAAAAAGATGTTCATGTGAAATCTAAATCTCCAATAAATAGGGGGGTGGGGGTAAAAGTGACTTCTATAGCTAAAAAAATATTCACACACCTATCTACGCGCTATATACGCCCAACATAAATTCCCCGATATATAACAAAAATAAACAAACAAAAAGTAATTTTCCGGGTCATTCATTCATCTCGTTGATTTATTTATGCATAAAAGTATATATATGATACATGCATAAACAACAACGATATTTAACAAATAATTCATCAATTTATTAATTAAATAAATTAATGATGGTCCTCATCATTTGAATTTCAATTAACATGAGACCCGCTCAATATGTCCCCACGCCCATCTTTTAAGTTGACAGCTTTTTAACAAATACGCAAAAAAAAGTTAACTGAGCCAAATTGATAATACAAAAAGGTTGTTTTTCATCTTATATGACCAATCGCTGATTTTTCTTGCTCATGAGGATCTAATTCTCATTGTTCTTGCATCAGATAGAAAGATTAACCTTTGCAAATGTGTTACGTATAAACGAGTCAGTCTCGCCTGAACCCCAAAGAATATGACTTATGCACATCATGATGAACAACAAGTTCATTCATTATGATGAAACAACCCAATGTTCTAAGGGATCAGAGTGAAATTTTCAAATATCACATCTTATTGTCGGGTGATAACAAATGTAAAACTCCCGATTGGGCGCACAAGACGCTAAATAAATAATAATCCCAACTGGCCAATTTTTGTAGTCAAAATCGGGATTATAGAGCCCGAATGTTAATGCGAATCTTTGTCTTGAATTTAAGCATCAATAACAATCAAAAGCAAGGTTTGTCTTGTTAATTCAAAGTAATTTGGAGATAGCAGCAATGTTTAGATTCATTTTTGCAACCAACAAACCTTTCTTTTACATCCACATAGAATCTAACACATAAGAATGATCGAATTTTCACACCTATCTGTCATCCGGCTTCACGACTGAATTGTGTTCCGTGTTACCATTACAATTAGATCACCAAAATCTAGACCACGACCTAGACTCTCAAAACAAGACTCGAATTCGATTAATAATTAATCAACACGCACGCACAAACTTTAAGAATGAAATTACAAATTCAATATATGCATTTATTATTGATCTTCTTGACTTTTGCGTAAAGCTTTGATTGATTAAGTTTAGTGTTGGTGTTTGTTATTCGTTCAGGCTCAGATCAAAATATTTAAAAAAAGAAAAAAAAACACTAACATCACAACACCATTTGAACAGGAAAAAAAGGAAAGGCAAAAAAGATTGTGTATCGGTATGTATGCCGTAAAAGTCATGTACTCTAATTAATTGATATGCGGATTTCGCATTGATTTTTCATTTATTTACGCGTCACCATGTTTTCTCTTAAAGGATCGTACAGCATTCTTTTCTTCAATATCGTATGATTTTCCTCGAATTTTCGTCATGTAAAGAAGATCTCTATCAATATTAATAGAATTACCTACATTTTGCACCCACAAACCTAGAAACATTAATTTTTTGGACCTAAATGTGCGACAGTTCTCTCAATTTGGCATAGTTTGTATGACTTGTGTCACACACACACACGTAAGAGAGAATATTCCGAAATGCATTGTTTTCCTTTCCTCAAGATTATTCCCGATTACACGATGATGGCAGTTTTGGAGTTGGACCTCAAAGTTTATTCTCCGAATTTCATATTTGACTTACCGTAAATGGCAAACAGAAATACTGGTTCTCCTTAACAATAACAATATAATAATAATAATAATAATAATATCATTCCTATTTACCCGCATGCATACACTTAAAATTGACATGAAACCAAAAAAAAAGAAGCCCATTCCTGGTAAGTAAAAAAAAAAAAGAATTACGTAAAGAAAGATAGGAAGAACAGAACATCTAGCGTTAGATCGACTTTACATACCAGAAGGAGGAGTCTAGACTCTGTCTTGACAAATTCTCCGTTACAATATAAACTTGGGGGATTCATTAAATAAAAGAGCGCGTCAATAAGTATTTATTAATTAATCTACAACATGCAGCGGCGCACAAGTTTACTGATGCAGTGAAGCAGAGGCAGCAAAGAAACACGTGAGAAGGTCAATTCCGATTCATTGGGGTTGTTTCATCCTTTTTCGGGTAAGACGAGAATAATAATATGGTTAACGTTGATGCAATTTGACAATCGGTCACTTTTCTGAACATTTGATTACTTAACTCTTTTATTTGACAAAATTAGTTGGTCCGTGTTCACCATTACATGTAGCTCATTGTTGCTTTGAGTAATTGTGTTTATTACGAATTTTTTGGTCAGATTTGCAATTTTTTAATCATAGTCATGATCGATCAAATCTTGAAGGAAGAGAGGAATAACTCTTATCAGTATGAGCTTAATATGATCTTTCTATTAAAAATAACGCGGAAAGAAAAAAAAATATGTCGAATGATCCCGAGATTAGGCTTGTATTAGTTTAACGACAATGGTTTCTCAGGAACGACTGTGGAGTGATGTTATTTGTTGAGTTGGCGGCGTAATTGGTTCACATCGCTGGTTGACGCTAGGCTGGGAATGGGTGAGCAACACGTAAGATTAGGAACAGCAGCAACAGTTGAAAGATTGAAAGAAACCCATCATTTTATTGAAGAAATTGCAGAAGAGTGTGCTTGATTCACAGAAAGTAAAAGGAGTTGATTACAAGCAAGAAACTACAAGAAAAAAATCGGCTTTTGTTTTTTTGATAACAACAAAAAGGACAGAGAGTTGTTAGCGAAAACCTCCAATATGTCCGTATAGAAGAATGAAGTTATCGTTTGTGATTGTCCTCGCTTTTTTTCTAACCAGTTGAGCACATTAACGAGCATAATTATGACACATACACATAGCGTAGGTATATTTGATTTTTGTTAGATATTTTTTCTCAGAAAATCGATATCTAACAATTTTTATTATCCTGTTATACTTTTACTAGAGAGAACAATCACACATCCTTTCGATGGGAGAAGAAGACTAGCAGGGAAATTAATAAGTGTTGAATTTCGAATTTTATCTAATAAATATTTTTTATTGTTTGCTAATTCTTGTATACAGATATGAACCGTTGATCATTTTATCATCGATTAAGTCATCGGTTGAATAGGTGCACACGTGAAATAAAGGTCATAATTCACATCATTCTCGAAAAATTAACCGAATTTATGTGTATGTATAGAAATTTAAATTTGACGAGTTGGTGTGCATCAACCGACAATATTCGGTAGGCGTGAAGTAATTGCATTTTTTTCACGATTATTTCAACATATAGCAAGATCGAGTATCTTGCTCTTTATAATCTGGTGTATCATCCGGAGATTTATCACAATGAGCGGTTCTAAAATATGAGATCGTTGACAATATTGAATATCCAGAAATAAAAAAATCGCGCTATTAATTTTATTTTTTTTTATAATTCATCAATGAAATAGAAAGATAAAGTAAAGGGATAGGGGATTGTTTAAAAATAAATTGTATTGAAAGATAGGAAATTAAAATTTAATTATGCGTAAATTTATCAATAATTTGATAAACTATCATAAATTAGAACGAGAAAAATTAATCCTTCCAAAAGATAGAAATTTTTATTAAGCATCAAACACATAAAAATATGATATCCAAAAAAAAATCAAATAAAATAAAAAAAGATCTTATTTTATGAAAATTGTAGGATCTAACAACATAAGTCGAATTTAGATAAGAAAACCAGCAATAATAATAATTAAAAAATTATCAGGGACAAAAAATGGTCGGAAAAAGTATAGGGATTCAAATAGTAATAGTTGGAAGTCCGTGGGACCATTCGAGTAAACTGTAAGAGTGTATATTTTTCTTTGGTGGTTAATTGATTAATTGAAGGAGGTGGTTATTGTGGATATTTGAAAAATGATTTTTAAGGGAAAAGGCTATGAATTAAAAATTGAAATATATAACAACAAACAAGCAATATTTACACATAATAGCTTAGAGGACAAAGAAGAAAGCTGAAAGTAAGTTAAACGAATCTAAGAGACAAAGATGTTTACAAACAGAATGTATATAAAAATAAAAGAGAATTTAAAAGGTGTTAAAAATCCAAGAATCATTGAAATATAAAAAGATAACCTTAGGATAAATTCTATAAAAATGTTGATAACCATCATAACTACATTAATGACCGTTTATTCTACCATCTTTTCTGATCCCTTTTCAATTTCCTTCTCTCCTTCTCTATCCCATTCTCTTCTTGATTCCCCTTCTCTTTCTTTCTCTCTTACAGTTTTTCTTTCCCCTGCTTCATCTTCATTCTTTGTTGCGGCTTCCGATGTTTGTGTCTCTGGTTCTACCTCAGCTTCATTGTCTGGATCTGTATATGTATCCGCACCTATTTCTTCTTTAACTTCGATGTCTTTTTGTATTCCTCCGACGTGTTTTAATCCAGCTTCAGCCTCTGCTTCTTTTTTCGCTTCTCCATTGGTGTCTGTTTTATCCTCAGCCTCAGCAGCATCATCTGACTTCGCATCTTGAAATTCCGCTGCAGCATTAGCGTCTGCTTCTGCTTCAGCCTCCGCATCATCTTCAGCTTCAGCCTCTACTTCCTCCTCTGCCTCGTCCACATCCATCTGATCTTGTTGCTGCTCGTACTTATGAGCTCTTGAATTCTCTCTAGCAATCCATTTCTGAATTGCATTAATGATATATTGATCTTTTGGCACAGCGACCCCGCGAATTAATTTCGACATAGTGCCTTGAACAATAGCCGTCTTTCCGTTGGACAATTCATTTAATTCAATAGCCAATTTTTTCTGTGAAATTTTGTCATATGCAATACGTCTTTCATATACAGCTTGAAAAGCGGCAAGCAGGTCTGAATCAAATGCCGCTTGTTCTTCTGGACCAAGGTTACTAGGAGACAACGCGGCATTTTCATCTTCATTTCCTTCGTCGTCTTCACTTTTAGCAGATATCTTTGATCTAGCTGACCTTGATCTTCTGTGTCTTTTACTGGGGCGTGTACTTGACGAATCAACGGTTAATATATTCTCTTCCGCAGCTAGATTATCATCGCTTTTAGTCCTAGATCGTGAATTACGTGCTCTAGATTTCGTTGAAGTGATTCTTATTTTAGCAGAATTGTTATTATTCGCTGCTGAAGATCCAAAACTATTAGGAGCAGACGATTGTTGTCTTAAGATATATTGTTCATCACCCGAGGGCATCTCAACATCAGCTGATGGAATTCCAGTAATCACTCCCATTCTCATGCACGGTGGAAGGATTGTTTGTAAATCGAAAAATGCTTGAGAGGCTTTGACTGACGCGCCGAATGCATTATCATATGCTCTAATAACCTTTAAA
>CAJVPS010000277.1:0-28596 GCA_910591765.1 Ambispora leptoticha
ACTTTAGCTATTTTTTGAGCTAAAAATAAAAAATATTTATTAGTAAAATTAAAAACTTTTATATGTAAGAAAAAATACGTATTTTACTAATTATAATTAGTAAAAAATTTAAGTGTTGCATTATTTTTGATTGTCACTGTATATAAATAGAAAAATAATATTAAATTTTATTAATATTATATATATTTATAATTAATTAAGATATTAATAAAAATTATTATAATTATAAAATAAATATTATATTATTAAAAATATAATATTTATTTTTAAAACTTGATTAAAAAATTAATAATATTATATTTTTTTTGATATAAAATTGATTTTAAATATAAATATTTATCTTAAACTATTAAAAATATATATTTTTACTAATATTAATAATATTAAAGAGTTTTTATTATATATTAACAAGAATGTATATTTCTTCTAAGATTTTTTTAAAAATTTATTCTAAAGATAAGTAATAATAATAAAATATGAAATAGATTAATTAATTAGATTGGATTTTTTAGATAGATTTATTTAAAAAAAGAATTTTTAAAAGCAAATTTAAATTTGTTATAATTTAAGTTTGAATTGATCTTATAATACTTTTATTTGTATATTTTATATAATTATTATCAAGATTAAAGTTAACAATAATGAAAAAGTATAATAATAAAAAATTACTATAGTAGAAAATACAGATTAACTGAATATTATATAAATTTACTAGTATAACTCTTTTATCTATTACATTAATGATTTATTTTAATCTATTACAATTATTATCTTGCTTTACAAGAATTATATTTATTCAATATCATTTTGCATTATAAATAATATACGCGAAAAGTTATTCAATCATCAGTCTTATTAAATTGGCGGATATTTACGAGCTCTAGTGGCAAAAATCGAGTGTAAGACATACCATTCGATTTCCTAGGTTCTGTTAAATCGAATGGTGGGCTTTGCATTCGATTCCCGCTGGGTCTCGAAATTGAAAATAGTAAAATTAGATGATCGTAAGCAACCGGCAATTTCATATCACGTGACACCATCCATGGTGAAATGGGGACACCCTAAGATAATCATAAAAATTTCTGTTTGTTAATTAACATAATTAACATACCGTGTCTTATACTAACGATTCATATAATTAATATCATGGTATTATTTCAATGTATTTCGTGTATTTGTTCCAGTTGGTTAGCTTTTTAAATTTTTATTATAGGCAGGCGCGATTTCAGCAACCTCAGAAATAAAAGACATAACACGAATGGAGCGCATAGGTCTTTAAACAGCGCGTTATTTGCTTGCTTTTAACTTGTTCAAGAATTTTGTTGATTTTGCTTTAAATCTAGGTGCCCATTCTCACATAAGAGGGCTAGGCCTTGATGAATCACTTGAGCCAAGACAGGTTTCTCAAGGCATGGTTGGTCAATCCAAGGCTCGCAAAGCAGCAGGCATAATTCTTCAAATGATTAAGGAAGGGAAAATCGCTGGTCGAGCTATACTCATGGCTGGTCCACCAGGAACTGGCAAAACAGCCATTGCTACAGGTATTTATTGTTTTTCAATAAAAAAAAATTGACGATTTCTTAGTCTATTCTCGAATTCTCAATACATTATGTTGATCGATTGCATAGGCATGGCTGCATCGCTAGGAAAAGATATACCATTTACTATGTTAGCCGCGTCGGAGATATTTTCATTAGAAATGTCGAAAACAGAGGCTCTGACGCAAGCATTTCGACGTTCTATCGGAGTGCGGATCAAAGAAGAAGCTGAAATAATAGAGGGGGAAGTAGTAGAAATCCAAATAGATCGGTCAGTAACAGGAGTGAGTTGAGTTGTTTTTGGTGCCGGAGCTTTTAATTTCCATCCTACACATTTTATATATTATTCTTATTTTGTTCCGTTGTTTTTGTTATTGATAACTATATTTAAGGGAACAAAACAAGGCAAATTAACGCTTAAAACCACTGACATGGAAACTATTTATGATTTGGGTCACAAGATGATTGACGCGTTAAATAAAGAAAAAGTCTTGGCTGGGTAAGTTTCTCTCTACTCGATAGCTTTGTAAGGCTTTTTTTCTTACAAAATTTACACGAAATTGGATTATAGAGACGTGATCACAATAGATAAAGCTTCCGGTAAAATATCGAAACTTGGTCGATCTTTTACTCGTGCGCGAGATTACGATGCAATGGGAGCAGATGTAAATTATTCTTTTGTCGTTTACTTATCTTAAGAAGGCTACGCTTAACACTAAAAAGAATTGTTATTCGAATGGAATTTATTAGACTAAGTTTGTGCAGTGTCCTGAAGGAGAATTGCAACGACGAAGGGAAGTTGTGCATACAGTATCGTTACATGAAATAGACGTGATTAATAGTAGAACTCAAGGATTTCTGGCTCTCTTTTCTGGTAAGTTTTTGCAAATTATTTTTCATTTTTTCTATTATATACTGATCTATTATTTGATCTATTAAAGGTGATACGGGAGAAATTAAACCAGAAGTTCGAGATCAAATAAACACCAAAGTAACTGAATGGCGGGAGGAGGGAAAAGCGGAGATAGTTCCTGGAGTACGTGTTAAATTTTCAATGTTACGATTATTTCTATAATATTCATCAAAGTACTTTTTATTAGGTTCTCTTTATTGATGAAGTTCACATGCTCGACATTGAATGCTTTTCGTTTTTGAATCGTGCTTTGGAAGATGAGCGAGCCCCCGTTGTAATTATGGCCTCAAATCGTGGTATTACACGTATTCGAGGCACAAAATACGAAAGCCCGCACGGTATTCCTCTCGATCTCTTAGATCGTCTATTGATCATAAGTACAATCCCTTACGGTCAAGAGGAAATTCGACAGATTTTAACAATTCGGTGCGCTTAAATTTTTTATTAAATTATCGCATTTTTTTTTCGACACATGTTGAATAACAATTAAAAATAGATGTGAAGAAGAAGATGTGGATATGAGCAAAGAAGCGTATGAGGTTTTAACACGAATAGGGGAGGAAACTTCACTTCGTTATGCTATTCACTTGATTGCTGCTGGTAATCTTGTGGCGAAGAAAAGACGAGTAAGTTAATTGAGGATTTGATTCTTTTGGATTTATTGGTATTTTTCGTTTATTATACATTTATAATTCTATATATATATATAGGCGACCCAAGTTGACGTAAACGATATAAAACGCGTGTACCACCTATTTCTGGACGAAAAACGATCAGTAGATTTTATTCGGCAGTATCAGAAACAGTATATGTTTAACGAAATTGGAACAAAAAAGGAAGAGGATGAAAAAGAGGAGAAAGAAATAATATTAGATGATGCTATGGAAACTTGAATTAACAGCAGCGGGTTCAGTTATATTGTTGCAGTTGAATAAAGGTAATCACAGCAGGAGGTTTGAACAAATTTAAAAGTGTATAAGTTAATTGTAAATAAATTCCATTACGAGCTACGGGGATATATTTCGATAATGTCAATTTTTATTTTATGATCACAAACGACAATAAACAATACTAATAATAATATAATTATTTAGTCGTAACGCGGAGACAAACAATGGCTTAATTTTTAATTTATTTTTATTATTCGTCGTCCTCCTCCTCTTCGTCACCTGGTAAACAAATGAGAAAATACGATTAGGCCAGAAAAAAATGATATGCTTGAATAATAAATAAAGTACCTTTAGCGGGTTGTCGTTGACGTTTTCTCTTAACACGACCTGGACGTCCACCACCTTTAAAAAAAGATTTAAGGGTAAATTAAATATCGTACACAAATTATATGACCAAAAATGATTAAATCGATAAAGTAATACACGATACCATATGGTGAGGTAAGGGCAAAGTCAATATGTTTTTGAGAATCAAGGCTATATAATATTTATATATAAACATAAATAAGATTAAGAAACCGAAATTAATATGAATAACTTTTGTGAGAATAATGAACCATCGTGTTACTACTTACCGAACGATAAAACTTGGAACATCGACTATTTGCTTCCCGACACTAGCAACACCCATAATAACATAAAGAATAATTCTTCAATCATCCAAAAAAAACGAACGAATTCTTACCGAATATGACGCTGTCTAATCAAGACACGGGCATGATGAATAGATTTTGCTAATCCTAACTTAAACACTTGAGTCTGTAATCGCCTTTCTAAGAAATCTTCAATCTTCAACGCTAACACATAATCGAGTTTCATCTTGTGCTCATCCAATACACCGATTCTGACGAGTCTTCTAATAAGGGCATTTCCTTCGAATAGACGCCGAGGGTCTTTATCTTCCAAAGTCAGTAATTCACGTGCTGCACGTCGGATGTTTGAGAGAGTATATGCTACTCGCCAAATTTCACGCTTATTTCGAAGACCATATTCCCCGATTAGTACCAATTCTTGATCCATACGTTCCTTTTCAAAGGGACGTCGGGGAACCTTGTATGTTTTCGAGCCTAGATATCACAAAATTCATCATACATAGATGGGACCACCTTTCTAACACACACTCAAAATGCAAAGTGTAAAAAAACAAGGTTTTCCGTATATTTTATTTAAACATACATACAGTTTCTCGGAGCTCCTGGCATTTTGACTACGGTTCAAGAGGAAAAAAAAAAGAAGGGAATATGTCTGAGCAAACGAGCGAATAGCTTTTCCGAGGTAAGGTTTTTTTTGCAAAAATTTTTTTTTCGTCGAACACGTGACAAAAACTAATCAAATAGTAGATTCTTATTGTAAAAATTTAAGCCTCTCTTTCGAGCTGTTGTGAGCAAAAAACCACTTTTTTCCTTTTTATTTCAAAAGAAAGGTATAGTTCTTATCAAGTGTATTTTTTCTTGTTATATTTAATCTTGTCCCAAGACTGAGTGCATCTTTTTCATTTTTTTCTTGGAAAAGAGTAAAAATATGCCGCACTCTTACGGTATCCGTGCCCGCACGCGGTACATGTTTTCCCGCAGGTTCCGCGAAAAAGGGCAAATTAGACTCTCGACCTTTCTAAAGACATATAAAGTAGGGGATATTGTTGATATCAAAGCTAATGGTGCCGTGCAAAAAGGCATGCCGCACAAATTCTATCATGGGTGAGAGAATGGAAAAATATACTTTAAAAATTTATGCATGAAAACATCGTAAAGAATTAATCGAGATCGATTTTATTGTTTTATTGTGTTTGATGATGTGGTGGTGGTGGTGGTGTAAAAAAAAAAACATTAATAGTCGCACTGGAATCATTTACAATGTGACCAAATCCGCTGTTGGTATAATCATTAACAAACGAGTTGGCAATCGATATCTCGAGAAACGAATTAATGTCCGTATCGAGCATATTAAACATTCAAAGTGTCGAGATGATTTCTTACGCCGAGTTAAGGAGAATGCTCGACTAAAGCGTGAGGCTAGAGAGAAAAAAGGTTCGTGTTTTATTTTTATTCATGTGTTTGTTGAATTTTTTCTTACGTGTAATTTTCATGAGTTTTGGATTTGAAGTCACTAAATTAATGACATTATTTGAGATGTGATTTATTAATTGATTTAATTAATTTTTAAATCAACAGAAACAGTAAATCTTAAACGACAACCAGTGTTGCCTCGACCGTCGCATTTCGTGTCTACAATGAAAAATATACCGCAAACTATTACACCGATTCCATACGACACACTTGTATGATGAGCGAGTTATTAGTTTAGATAATAGCAAATTAATAAATTATAAATTATAACGATGAGACGAATTTAAGTGGCTTGATGTCATTAAATTGTGGCGTGGGAATCCACTTGCACGAGTTTAAAATGTCGTTATTCAGATTTATAAATTATTGAAAACATTGTCGCCTATCAAATTTTCATATCGATAATCTTTTTTTCTCATAACCTTTTGTCTATTGTCATCCTCTCACGTGAAACGTCACATAAAGCATTATAAAATAAAAAGAAAACAGTGTACCGCGTTATATTTTTTATCTTATCAACAGCGTGTGTGTAAGTGCTAGTCGTTTGTTCGTTCGCTCCCTTTGCTTTGTCTCGTACAATAGAAAATAAGTTTAGGAGAAATGACTGACGAATCTAAAGTTCCCGAGGTAAATGAAATAGCAACAGCAGCAGAGAATACTACCTTGCAACAAATGACAAACAACGACAACAGCAACAACAATGTGGTGACTGAAACAAACCAGACTGGAGATATTACGAACCAAGATGTGCCGCAACAACTCTCCTACTATAACAGTAACCAGTTTAAAACTGAGCCACCACCACAACAACAGCAGCAGCAGCAGCGGCAGCAACCACAAAAAGAAAACGAACAGCCACAAGAACAGTCTCATGAACCTTCTCAAGATACCACTGAAGTTTTTTCTATTACGACTAACGAAGCATCTATAGACAAGATTGTTTCCGTCCCTGTTGAGCAAACAATGTCGTCTCCCTTTGTTATTGATGTTGAAGGCTCAGGAAAAACAGAGTTGATACAGATTCCTCCTTCTCCTAAAGAAAATGAGACATCTGTACAGCAACAGCAGCCTCCTTCTATCACTAAACCAAACGAACAAACTGATATTGTAGCTAAAATGGATCAGGTAACCATTGTTCAAGCTCAACTTGAGGCGGATAACCTGGGTGTTCAAGAGGTACCACAACACGAAACTGAATTAAAAGATGTGAATGTCGCTCAAAATGTCAATGTCGCTCGAAATGTCAATATCACTCCAACTGAAGCTGTAATTAAAAATGAAGCGTTAGTTAAAAATGAAGTGTTAGTTAAAACTGAAACGGTCATTAAAAATGAATCTCTAGTTAAAAACGAAGCTGTAGTTAAAGTTGAATCTGCAGAATCCATAGCACAAAGTGAATCTGTGGCTAAATTTCTTGAAATTGCTAAATCAGAAACTCTTGCTGATAATAATACTATTTCGAATACGTCGGTACTTCCGCCCTCAACCGCGGCGGCGACTAACTTGCCTCTGTCGATTCCTCCAGAACAGCAGCAGCAACAGCATCAGCGTCAATCAACGTCATCCGCGATGAATATTGATTCTCCTGTTCCATTTACTTCGAATATCACAGATACATCTTCGTCATCAATTGATTATAAAAGCGCTCCACCTCCGTCTTCCCTAACGCCCCCACCTACTAATCCTCCTACAGATCAGGTTCAATTTCATGATGCGATGGCAAAAGTTAAAGCAATTGCTGCAAAATTACAACAACAAGCAGCTGCAGCCGCTCAAAGCAACATAGACCCATCTACTAGTCCGATTCAAAGTTTGTATATCTTTTTTTTGACTTTAATTACAAGAATAAAGATTTGGAGCCAATTTTTTTATGCACATAAAAGTCTCTCATCAAGGTGTGAAAAGATCGCACGAAGATAGTTATATTTCAGTTTCACATGGTGCAAGAGATAACAACAGCCGTGAAGATTATCGAGATGAATATCGTCGCGATTCTTACCGTAGATCGAATGAAAGAGGTCGATACGAAGATTATGGGAGAGACTCGAAGAGAACAGCCTATGACAGTGGTTCTTCTCGTCCAGAATGTATTTTATTAATTCACTTCTTAAATGTTCTATTTGTGTTTAATTTCTAATTCATCTTATTAAAATTCAGATGATAGCGGTGGCAGACACCGTTATGGACTTGGTAGTGAGGAACGTCGTGCGCACCATGGCTCGCATTATGGTCCAGGTGGTGATATGTCGTCACGCTCAAACAACGTTCACGAAGAATTCAAAGTTCCAAATGCTGTCGTGGGTCTAGTGATTGGACGTGGTGGGGAAAATTTGAAAAGAATAGAGAAAAATACTGGTGCTAGGATTCAATTTTCACAAGGCGAGCTATCAAGAAAAAGATCATCGTCAATCAAATAGACGTCAGACAACTAATCTTTATGAATTAAATAGATCAACCTCCGGATGCAATTGAAAGACGCGTGACAATTACTGGAAACGCAGACGATGTACAGAGTGCCAAAGGAATGATCCAACAGCTGGTAGATGACGCTACTAGTGGAAATACTCCTGGTCGTCGTGATTCTTTTGGCCCTAACAGAACAACCATTACTATTCATATTCCAAGCAGTAAAGTGGGTGTTGTAATTGGTCGTGGTGGTGAGACAATACGCGATTTACAAGATAGAAGTGGTGCACGTATTAATGTCACACCCGATAGTGCTGCGCTTCCGTCTGCAAGTGATCGCCCTGTTACTCTTATTGGTGATGATAATGCTGTTCAAAGGGCTAAAGCTCTTATTGATGAGATTGTTAATACGGGAGATCAACCTTCCGATAGGGTATCTATCAATCATTGACTAGTGATAAATGAAATATTTTTTCATTGTTATATATTTTTAATTTATCGAAATATACAGGGAAATCCGAAAGATTATCCTTCAGGTGGTTATGCTAGTGGTGCCAATGCATATGGTAATGATAGCCATGGGTCAGGTAATTATGGTGGTGGCGGTGGTGGCCATTATGGCGGCCTTGGGAGTCAATATAATGGACCTCCAGGAAAATCTTCGCATGAAACTATCACTATTCAGGTACCCAACGATACGGTTGGACTCATAATTGGAAAAGGTAGTTATTTAATTATTTTTCGTGATTTGAAATACGTGTGCTAATCAATTTTGAATAAAAAAGGTGGCGAAACAGTAAGGCTATTACAACAACAATCCGGCGCAAAAATACAGATAGAACCGGTTATTGGACCGCCACCTGTTGAGCGTAACGTGCACATAATTGGTAAGTCTGCATCCCTCGTGTTTATTTGCTGCTTGTTATACGACCAATATCTATACTCGATAAATTCAATGCCAGTCCATTCGATTATTATTATTATTATTATTATTATATTATTGCTGTTGCTTTGCGTTCATGATGACGCGTGCTCATTGCTGTAGGGACTTCTGAAAATGTTGCTGTCGCGAAATCTTTGATTCTTGAAAAAGCTGCATCTGGAAATGTACATGTCGTTTGCCATATCGCTTCTTTGTTGAGTGTGATTGCTATGCTTTTTTTTTCGATTAATTATTTTGGTCAAATATTAAACATTTTTTTGTTTTGATTGTTAATTTGTTTTTCTTCCTCTTCCATATTTCCCTCGCCGTTTATTCATTGTAACGAAATGTACTTAGCGTGATCGACCTTCACGTCATGATCAAGGAAGAGGAAGAGAAAGTGGAAGTGGGGGTGGCGGCGGTGGTGGAGGTGGTGGAAGGTAGGTTTTCCGATTTTCTCGTTTATTCTTTATAAACATTAATATAAAATAAATAATATAGTGACTATGGACAAAGTAGTGGAGGAGGATATCAACAAGGCGGTGGCTATCAACAACAAAGCGGGTATCAACAAAGTGGCTACCAACAAAGCAATAGTAATTATGCGCAGAGTAGTGGATATCAGCAAAGTCCATATTCTACTAGTACGTACACCGCACAGCCTTCTCAGCAACCCAGTTATAGTCAAAACACTTCCATTGACTATAGTCAAATGAACATACCGGCTCCTGTTGCAAGCGGATACGCGCCTTCCTCAACATCATCTACATATGGTGCTACTAGTCAACAGCCACAAACTACCGCTTCTGGTTACTTACAGTATGGTGCTTATACTCAAACTCCATCCACGACAACCTATAATCAATATCAAACTCAGCCACAATATACGGCGTATCCACAACAGACTCAGTATCCTCAACAGCAAACTCCACAAACGATACCTACTAATCAAGCCACAACAATGACATCTAATCCGCAGAATACCACTATTCAACCACAAGGTATGTTTCGTTTATTAAAATTTATTTATATATGAATATATTTTCATAGCATAATGATGATAATGATAAAACAACAGCCACAGGTTATTATCAAACACAGCCGATAACAAGTGACCCCAACAAACCCATCGACGCTAAACTGGATTCACAAACACCGACACCATCTCAATATGGGTATCAACAGTATGCATACAATTACGGGACTACTACGGCTGCTACTACATCAATACCATATCCTACGAATACCCCACAAACAAATATTTCAACTACTGCTGCTACGACAACCACGACGCCTACTTATCCAACTACCTCGAGTCTATATACTGCCTCAACGAATACAACTGCGCCTATTTCTACGACAGCAGGAACCACAGATCAAACATCGCAAGCTGCAGCATACGCTAATTATTATACACAATATCCACAAGACCAATATAATCAACAGAATTACTATCAACAGTATTATCAGCAGCAGCACCAACCACAGCAACAACAGCAGCCACAACCTTACGCCTATCCAACACAAGGCACTACTGGTCAAACTGGAGAGGCTCCAAAATAGTAATTCCTTCCTTGTGTGTTTTTGTGTGTGTGTATGAATGCTGACTTTTGCGTGCTCTCGTTCGTCGTGATGATGATGATGATGATGATGATGATGTATTGTGTATGATAATTCAAGACCTCCCGTTTTTGTGTGTTTCTTTTGTCCCAAATTTTGCCCTCATCATAAGGTTGTGTGTATGTGACTGTGTACCTACCTGTCATTGTATGTTTTGCTTGAGTGTAAATAACGTGTGCGTCTGGCTATTTCGTTGCTTCCTGTCGGTTTATTTTAGATAGATCGAATCTTGTTGATCGATACCTTTCTTCATTATTATTATAATTGTTATTTATAACGACGACATTTTCTCTCTAAAATAGTTTTTTTATTTTTTATTTTTGGGTTAATTATTTCGCAAAAAATTCATAGGGTTTAGGGTACTAAGTAGATTTGATTGGGTTTTTTTTGCCCCTCTATTTTTTCTGTATTGATGATATCGTTGATCCTATATGCTTTGTTTTGGCTTATATTATATGTCATAACAATAATTCGTTGCTGCTGGATCACCACTATATCGCTTGTATTTAATCAATAGGTATTACGCTACGACTCGATCGATCAATCAATTAATATTGCTGATCGCTCGATTTAAATTGATTCGAGTAAATATTAATATCTTTATTACCGTAATAATGTGATAATAATAGATATGTTATATCTAATAATTTATGCTATATTGTTATAAGTGATAATAAATAGAAATGCTATAAATTATGATGTTATAAGTGGAAGAGAGAGAAATGAGTGATGAATACAAGGAATGAATTGATTATGAATACAAGTAATACAAGTAATAAAAAAAATGACTATTCATCAAAAGGCTCCTTAACTAATTAAATAGCACATAATTATTCTTTGAATCCACCAAAAAATCATGCGTGCAATGGATATTGTAACCTTTTCACACCCACACAAACCTCACATCGAATATTACTGTTTTTGTTGTGAAGGTGGTGGTAGGTTATAATGCCCCGGTTCTGGGAAAGCGATACCTTCAAAGGTGGCATTACAATTTCTACACACGGTTTTTTTCCGCGAGTATCCAAAGCATCGTGGTAATCCAAAACAAAATGCCCAGAATAACGAGCCGTAGGTGCTGGTAATATAATCGTTAATAACATATTTAAATTATAGTATTGACTATAAAGAAATCATTCATACGTACTAATGTGACCTCAGCTCGTGGTATCCTCCTTTTGGACATGGTCCTAATTGTGTGGCTATTCGACGTTGTTCGATAATTGCTGGGTCTATTAAGTTGAAAGAACCCAAAAGTTTAATGACGATATATTTTCGGAGAAATCATGGAGGTGAAAAGAAGTCAAACTTGCCTTCACTAGTTTTATAAAGATTTGCATCGCCAGGATATGCCATTATTATGTTTCTTAATAAATTCTGTTTTGTTTTTCAAGTCTATCTTCTTTCTTGCTATTTGTTCTCATGACATCATTGTGTCTATTTTTAAATAACATTAATGCACAAATCTATTTTATTCATTATGCATTGTTTGTCGCTATGACACATTATATATATGCGAAATTTTTTTAAATGCTAAGAATGGCCAGATTTTTTTATTCATAAAAACATAGGTACTTTCTTTCACTCCAAGATCAATTATTATTCATACATAAGTATAATATCGATAATAGTAAAGAATACAGAAAATATTCAATGATTAAATTACAGTTTTTTTTTGAGCATGAACTATCGTAACTTGAAATAAATAACGTACATACATACAAAATACATAGTGTTGATTTTTTTTTTTACATTTAACAGAACATTCTGACATCAAACAAACACGCATACATCCGTTCTCTTCCCTTCCTTCACGTACCCCTAAAATCAGGTTCATCTCCAAATCACAAACAACATACCAATCATCAAATATTTTAACAAGTTCCAATCTATGATTACGGAAGTAGCACCCGATTTCCCTTGAGTCGAATTGCCATTGCCATTGTTATTGCTGTTTTTTGATGTTGGAGAAGATCTCAATTGCGCGAAGGCAATCACATAGTTTTCTTGTGTGGAGATTAACTTCAACACGGAGAAGTCGCTGAATGAAAACTGGTTGTCGAGTTTAAAAGCTATCGAGGAGGGAACGAAGGATTGTGTTACCGTCATGTTAGAAATTGCCACTGCTGGTGACGTTGGGTTGGTGTCGTTTGAACCATACCAAAATCTAATTATCATTTTATAATGGATGATGAACGATGATGATGAGGACACGCAAATTTAATGAATGAAAAAAAGAATTTTGGTACATACGACAAAGGAGCCGCATAATAATAAACGAAGTTTTGCACGGTAAAGGTGCATCCGTCTGTAACAACAACCGTTCCGTTAATCGTGATATTATAAGACATAGAGGTATTCGCGATCTGTTGCAGCGGAGCACTGGTCGCGTTAAATACATTAGGGTCACACTGTGTTGCTGAAACAACTACGATATGACTTTCTAGTACGAGGAAGATAAGTAACGCTAGAAAGGATGTAAGCATACAAGTTGTGCTAATAAACGAGTTTGAATGGTTTTTTGACATCTCAAGAGTTCTGTAGGGTATTCGGACTTTTATTATTTTATTCTTTTGTTGAAAAAAAATGGTTGAATAGGATTTTAATTGACTTTTGTAGAACAACCACACGAAATTTCGTTTTTTATAAGTATATAAAATAATAAAAACCGAGAACCTTTAATTTTTTTATTATCGTTAGTATTTAATATTATTATATTATTATTTATTATTAACGTTAATATTATAGAGTATCGTGTTCTGATATAAATTTATAATTGATGAAATTAAATAATAAATAGTATTACAGTTAGTTTCATTTCGTTTTGGGGGGTTCTTTTTATCTTTTGGTTGCCTAGATATAAAAGAGAAGTCAGACGGCGACTGCAGAAATCAAAAACATACATATCGATTTACACAGTATGCACGTTTCTTGCTTCTTTTTCGTAATTAGTTAGTCACACTAGAATGGTTGTTTATCACGATGATTATTTTTATTATTAGGACAGTTTACTTTAATTTTTAATGCATATGTAACTTTTTGCCATATCGATCAACATCACAATTGACGTTTTTTTCGATCTTAGATTTAGAGTTTTTTATTTGAAATGCAATTGTCTATTTTTAAACAGTATCATATGTCTAATATCGAAAATACTATAAATTATTATTTGTAAATAAATATATATTATAATGGGAATATTTTTAAAACTTTATCGTCGTCGTCTTCTTCTTCTTTGTAGTTGCAGTTTCTTGTGTTTCATTGGTAAATGCTAAAACACTGAAATAGGAAAAATTGATATTAGATACAACCTTAATTATTGTGTCACATGGGAGAGAATGCATTTACCTTGGGATAACTGATTGCGCTTTTAACATCGCTTCGCGCCATTCTTCATCCGCATTAGAAAGAAAAGTAATTGCACCACCAGCACCAATTGACAAATCTTTTTTTTCCAAAAATTGGAATATCATAAATTGGTATTATTAACAATTTAAATGTGCATTCCAGAAAGATCAAAATAAATCTAATCTCTTACCAGTCCCATTTCCAACAACCGCCGTTCGAATAACAACGCTAAACATCGCACTGCCTTTTTGTCGAGCTTTCGTTCCATCCCCGATTGAAAGATATCCCAAGCATCCGGAATAAACCCCACGAGGTATATGATTCTCAAGTTCATCCAAAAGTTGCACGGAGCGTAGTTTAGGTGCTCCAGTCATAGAACCTTTTTCGAAAGGAGAATAATATATCAAATATATATCTTAAGAATATAGATGCATAAATATTAGAAATAGTAAAACATACCAGGGGGGAAACATTTACGCACAGCTTCTACACAATCTATGTCACTCTTCAAAGATCCATGAACAGTCGTTACTAGTTGATGCATGGTTTCATAAGTCTCTACTTTCATTAATAATGGGACTCGAACTGTTTCTGGTAGACATATATGCACCAAATCGTGACGGATTAAATCGACAATCTTTTAAATGCAAATAAAATTAATATCTCTTGTTAGCGGCGCGGCGATAATATTATAGATAAAATAAATAGAGGCGAACCATTAAATTCTCCGCTCGTTCTTTGACGTTGCACTCCAAGGACTGTGCTCGTTTACGATCTTCTTTTTTCCGATTCAGTTCACATTGTTTACCCTTGTCACATTTATCCACACAAAAGCATCCAGAGGCAACAGCCACCGTACCCTTTATCGGTTTCATCTCGACACATCCATCACTTGAAATCTCTATAAATTTTTCAGGAGACGAACTTAGGATTATCGAATCTTCAGCGGCGAAATCAAACAATGCTGAAAAAGGTGCTGGGTTTTTTCTTCGAAGATGTTTATATAACTCGAGGGAGTCATCTAGTCGTTGATTTAAGGTTGTACGAATTTGAGTGGTTAAACATATTTCGTAGCTTTGTCCGTCGTGTATAAATGAACGTGCTTGTTCTATAGCACTTATATATGATGGGTAATCTATATCAGGAATAAATAATGATGATGATGATGGTATTTGGGATTCTAACGAATGTTTGTTTATGCGCTTTTTATCAGATTTATTCTCTATGTAATTAGAAGACTGTCCATTGTTGTCTTTACATCGATGATTATTAAAATTCAGTTTCAATACACTGCCACCAAATTGCCCTTTTATTAAGCAAAGTAAACGATTCTCAGTTGCCTTAATCCAAGACGTGAAATCACGAGGTGAAAATCCCGTAGTAATGTCGAGCACATCTTTAATATCCTCAACATTATTAACAGAATGCTCTTTTTCACGTATTAATCCAGCAAGCCATATTCGCTTCTCAAGATGATCAAACACGATTGCCTGCGTAGCAAATATAAATGCCGCGTCAACCTGATTACAAATATTTTTCTTCCATTGTTCTTGTGGTATCACATATCCGGACAATGATTCACGTTTCATCTCATACCCAAAATATCCCATCATTCCCAGTCGAAAATCAAATGGGACTTGTTGACTTATCAAATCGTCATGTTGATGGCCATCAATGATTACGCATGTTCTGGTAACACATTTATTAAAAAGATTCATAGTGTCAGACATCCAATCCCAAAATGTTTTACCTCCAGTTAATACTTTTGACATTACGATTCCATTTGAACATGTGATCTGAAGTCTTTTGGGTAATGTCGCATAGGAAACGGAGAATGCATTTGCCTCAGATGGAGTAGATCCCATGAATGAGAAACGACTTTGAGGATCTGGTCGCTTTTAAGTATCATTTTGTTAATCATCTGTTTCAAATAAGAAATCATTTTTATATAGACATAAATACCCTAGCACTGTCCAGCCACCATGTTCCTAATAATGATGGATCAACTGACACGATATTTTCGAACACTTTTTCCGAGTCTATCCAGATATTTTCATTGAGTCTTTTAAGAACTATGTGGTATTTGGGAGATGTACAAGATGATGATGATATTTCTCGAGGTCTACTAATGAATGTTGGGATAATTGAAATATCTTGAATATGTGAAGGAAGTTCATGGTGTTGGAAAAATCTTCCACGCTGTGAAATCATAGGAAAATAACTATTAAATAACTCATGAAAAAATAACTTAAAAAAAAAACGAAATGTATACCTTTTTTAGAAAAGAGTAAGTAATTTTTTGAAAATTTTTCGCTAATTGGTGGCCGTATTCTGTGCATATAGACTTTATGAAAAATTTCCTTATTAGCAATAAGATCTTTGATTTAATGAACCGCTCAGCAGCTTACAAAATAAAATGTGAAAATACTTCGGGATGAAATTGAACGCCATAATAAGGTTTATATTTATGTTGGAGACCCATAATTATGTATGCCGCTCCGTTGTTTAATTCCGAAGATGAAAAACGATTATTTTCCTCCTCATTAGAAGAAAACCAAGCGGTAATCATTAGATCTGATGGTAGGTCTAAATTTAAATTTGTATTACCTTTTTAAAATATTTAGGCTAAAAATCACTATTAAATAAAGAAATAAGCTCACTTTGATGATCAACCACAAGACTATGATATCGTACACCATAAAAAGCGTCGGGAATTCCAAAAAATAAAGAATCCTCTTTATTTGTATCATTATGTCTAATTAGACTCGATTGTCCATGCATTATTTTTGGAACATGTATCAACTAATAAATTGATTAATCTATTGATTAATGAATTAAAAAGCCAGGTGGAATTTCAAAAAATTACCTTGGCCCCAAAAGCAGTCCCAATTCCCTGATGCCCCAGGCACACGCCCAGAACGGGAACATTACAATCCTCCAATTCAAGCAATTTACCACAAATTCCAAAGTCCTAATAATCAAAAAACAAAAAAGAGCAACAAAGACAAAAAGACGCGTCAAAAAATGAATTTTGAATTTGCATTTCTCTTTGGGTACATAGAAAGGGGGGCTCCTACACAAGCTTTTTCGGGGCTACCTGGTCCCGGTGATATGATCACATTGTCAAAGTACGGAAGGATGTTGGTTTTGAAGTAATCCCTGTCAAAAAAGATATTGGTAAATATGAGTTTCGTTCGACGTAAATTAAATTTCTGTTCCTCACCATTCAAATTGGTCGTTTCGAATTATTATAACATTGTTAGTGGTAGCGCCAAAGCACTTTTGAGTCGCTTTGCTGTTATTATCAGCACTGGATTTGTTCCAGAGATGAAGCAGGTTAAATGTATAAGAGTCATAGTTATCGATAATTAAAGTTCGTAATGTATGTTGGCAGTCTTTCATAATATTATTTTAAACGTGTAGTATACTAGAATCTGATCACCTATGCACGCATATATTTGTAAATGTGAGATTTCAGGTAGCGAAAAAAGAAAATCTAAAATCTAAATCTATTTCCAAGCGGTTTATTTTATATGACGAAATTTTTATCGTACTCCCGCTTTTTCCCCCATATTTTGACACGTCGTAAAAAAAAATTTAGAATATATGATTTCACGTGGGTGCATTAAATGATGTGATGTGACATTTTTACTATATTGCGCAACTTTGAACCCTTTTTAACTTTTATAAACAAACCAGGATTCTCCCACACAACTAAATGTACGGAAATGTCGGTCTCGCGACCCCACGTGGGTCTGGAACAAATGGCTACGTGGTTCGCAATCTTTCATATATTCGTCCTAGGAAGGACGTCGTCGCATTTGAATCTTATGAAGAGATTGCGGCGAAAAATAGTTCGGCTTTGGCTAACCGAACACCGAATAAGGAAATTCTTGAGCACGACAAGAAAAGACAAGTTGAGCTTGAGTGTATGCTGCTTCGCGAAAAGCTAGAAGATGAAAAGTATGTTTGTTGTTTTGATTCGAATAAAATTGCAATATTATCAAATATATCAAGGGTTTTTCTAAAAGTTTCTGGTTCTGTTGTATAGTATTCCTGAAGAGGAGATTGAGGAAAAGGTAGATGCTCACCGTCAAGAGTTGCTTTCCAAGCTAGACCAAGTGAAAACTACTACAACGTAAAGCATATTTTCTTATTACAAACCTCCTTTCTTATAATTAAGTGCACGCATTATGTACATCCTTTCTAAATACATTTTATGGCTCAAACTTATAAACCCTCTATAAAATGTCTCTCTAAATGCGCCCTCTGATTAGTAATATAGTTCCAAGGGGGGGCACTTTAAGAGATTTGCCTGTATATTTTTTGCGAATTCTTAAAAGTAATATTCATTTGTTTCACCTTATTAATAAATTTTTAGTATTCAAGAGCATCAGACTCATCAACTTTCCGAAGCAAAAGCGGCCGAAAATGAGAAAATGATGAAGGCTCTAGGCATCGATTCATCAACATACTCGGAAGGCGCGGCCTTCGACAAAGAATTACAAGAGCAAAAAAGAAATAAATTAAAAGAACAGCGTGATTTAGAGTACGAAAAAAAGAGACAAGGTTTCGAAGAACGTGAACGTAATAGAAAGGAAGCGGAGGAAAGGAAAAGTGGTGCTTCCGGTGCTGCTCGTTCATCATCAAGAAGTGCGGAATTAGATAAAGAGTCGCGACATAAATCGTCATCTTCATCGTCGAGAAAACATGACAGTAAGAAAAACAGCAAGAGAAAAAGTCGTCGTAATAGTGATACGAGTTCTCGTCATAAACGCTACTCGAAAAAGCATAAACATCAAAGTGAAACTGAAAGCGAAAGTGAATCTGAAAGTGACAGTGGAAGTTATAGTGAGACTGAAAGCTCTAGTAGTACAGAGAGTGCTAGTGACGTGAGCAGAGAATATGGCAAAAAGCGGTATTCATCATCATCCTATTCTAAGAAAGATATCCATAACGATCGACGAAGAGTAAACTCATATGAAGAAAAAGACAAGAAAGTCTATCAAACTAGAAGAAATAACCGCGATGATAATGACGACGACGATAATTACAGTACCGATGATAGTCACACTGATAGGAAAGAACGACGAAAAGCACGATCCCAACACAGAACTCATTATTCTGAATCTTCGAAACATCGAGGACACCGAAGAGAAGGAAGCATCCCTACCCCCATCCCAAGACGTCACAGGAATAGCAGTGCTTCGCCTCCGCCAAGACACTACCGCGACCAAAGTCTATCACAGTCACCACCTCAAAGACGAAGGCATGATGATGATAATTTTTCACTACCAAGAAAGCGTATTGAAAGCGTTTCTCCGCCAAGACGGGATACAAGGAGACGCTACTATAATGAAGAAAGTATACCTGAAGTTTCTGCTTCCTCACAAAAAAAAATCAACCATTATGAGCAGGATCGAAAAATTTATACTGATGATAGAACTCGAAAAGTTAAGGTTGAGGAAAAAACCAGCTCTCCGGATCAGGATCGAAAAAATTATTCTAATGATAAAACTCGAAAAGTTAGTTCAAAGTCAAAGGAGGAATATGATGCAAAAAATAATCATCCGAACATTTCTATTCCACAAAAATACCGAGAATATACAGAAGAATCTTCAAGATCTTCATATGATCATCGTCGCATGCGGGAAAAAACGTCACCAAGACGCTTAGAAGAACGTAATCGTCGACACACTCGATCTTTATCCCCTCAAGAAAGAGACTCCTATCATAGACGCTCTGCTGAGAAAAGGAGAGATGACTCAAGTGATAGCGAAGTAAATGCTCTCTCACGACGCGTAAATAGAAAACGACAGAAATCAGGATTATCTGAATCCAGCTCACCAAGCAACAGTTCATCCTATGATGATGAATATCGTAACAGGAGACGCGGTGACGAAAGAAAAGAAAGCATTGAAGGCAAAGCAGTGCTTCCTGAACATCTTCAAAAAAGACAAAAAGGGCGACATGATAGCAGCACCACCGATTCCTCCGATTAAGCAAAAAAAAGATTAAGAAATTGACATTATCTTGCATGATTATTAATTTCTCATTTATTACTTAATTTATAATTTTCAATGCATTGCATCACGGTATTTATTCTTGGAGAATATGGTTTTGGTCAGATAACATAGGAAGATTGCAAAAATAGGTTATACTTTAATAAATCGCAAACTTTTCTTCTCGATTGCAATCAGATAATTGTAAATAAACATAAACTACTACTATACATATTATTGCCTAATATTAAAACACTCAATAAAACTAAATGTCTATTCCTTTTTAACCACTACACATTACACAATTTTCCTTGTTCTCGAGCGAGCAAGTTAATGCAGCAACTGCAGCTGCATTTTTTGCCATTTCTTCGTCCATCGCGATCGATTCTTTGAGAGACGTTTGATCGACAGTAAACTATTAAAGAAAAATTTGTAGTAATGAGAATAATTTCGAACTCGGATTCTTCAAGATTGAATGAAAGAAAATAAATTACCTTGATGGCGTCCACTGCAGGTTTCGTTCTGAGGTAGTACATGCCTGTTTTAAGTCCTTTTTTCCATCCATAACTTTGTAAATAAAATAAATATCATTAATGAGATTTGGGATCAAGCAAGTACCTACTAGATTTCAATAAATCAAATACTTACAAGTGCATACTAGTAAGTTTTGCGTAATTTGGCTCTGCAATATGTATATTAAGACTCTGTGATTGATCGATGAATGCACCACGATCGGCTGCCATGTCAATAATGACTTTTTGTGAAAGTTCCCATGTCGTTTTGAATAAAGCTTTTAATTCATCGGGGATTCCAGAAACTATTATTAAGAATCAATCTTAGTATAAAGTGTTGAAATAATGAAGTGAATTCAAAATCAAAATACTTACTTTTTTGTATACTTCCATTGTCCGCAATGATCCTGTTTTTCATTTTTTCGCTCCATAGTTGCATTTCCACTAATTCCTTCAATAACCAAGGATTTACTACCTGAAATTCACCAGCTAGCACACGACGCATGTAAATATTACTGGTATATGGTTCGAAACATTCGTTGAAACCTAGAATCTGCGAGGTTGATGCGGTGGGCATCGGTGCCAAAAGCAAAGAATTTCTAACACCATGCTGCGAAATTTTTTGTTTCAGTTCGTCCCAGTTCCAAAGGTCCGTTGGTTCAACGTTCCACATCTCGTATTGCAGAATTCCCTTTGATACCGGTGAACCTGGATAAGTCTCGTAAGGACCTTGCTCTTTTGCGAGTTCGCATGAAGCCTCGAGAGCCCCATGGTATATTGTTTCAAAGATTTGTTTGTTGAGTTCTTGAGCGCGTGTCGAATCAAAAGGAATGCGCATTGCAAGGAATGCATCAGCCAATCCTAAAGTTTGATTTTATTTTGTCAATGTTATGGCTTGTTAATTTATTACTTATGGAAAGATTTATTGTTTGTACCTTGAACGCCAATTCCTATCGGTCGATGACGCATGTTTGATCGTCGTGCCTCTTCCACGGAGTAGAAATTAATATCAATAATCTTGTTGAGATTACGTGCAACAACTTTTGTGACCTATATTTAAGAATCAAGAAATCACTACCATCAAGAAACCTTGAAAAGACATTTAAGATTATTAAAGAAACTTACATCATGTAATTCTTGAAAATTATACTCATTCTTATTAATCACAAAGGAGGGTAAAGCGATACTAGCAAGATTGCACACTGCCACTTCGTCTGAACTCGAATACTCGATGATTTCAGTGCACAAATTGCTACACTTTATTGTACCGAGATTTTGTTGGTTTGATTTGCGGTTACACGCATCCTTATATAACATATAGGGTGTTCCGGTTTCAATTTGCGAATCTAGAATCGCATACCACAATTTCTGAGCTTTAACTGTTTTTCTTGCTAGGGCTTTTTGTTCATAAGATTCGTATAATTGCTATAATTAATCAGGAAATATTTTACACATGTATTTGATCATTATTAAAAAATCTGAAAGGATATCAATATTTCGATATAAAGATACTTTTAACAATCACTTACATCAAACTTTTCACCCCATACTTCATATAATCCTGGCGCCTCATTAGGATCAAACAATGACCAATCACCATTCAACTCAACTCTTCTCATGAATAAATCGGGAATCCAGAGACCATAAAATAAGTCACGAGCACGATTTTCTTCCTTCCCGGTATTTTTCTTCAAATCCAGAAAGTCGAAAATATCAGCATGCCAAGGTTCCAAATAGATGGCAAAAGCTCCGGGACGTTTATTTCCACCTTGATCCACATATCGAGCTGTATTATTAAATACACGAAGTAACGGGACAATGCCATTCGAATAACCGTTAGTTCCGGCTATGTATGAGCCAGATGCACGAATATTGTGAATGTTGAGCCCAATACCACCAGCGGTTTTCGAGATCATTGCGCAAGTTTTCAAAGTATCATAAATTCCTTCAATAGAATCATCTTTCATCGTCAATAAGAAACAACTGGAGAGTTGAGGTCTTGGCGTACCGGCGTTAAATAGCGTAGGCGAAGCATGAGTAAAGAATCGTTGACTCATCAGATTGTACGTCTCAATAGCCGCATCGATGTCTTCGCCGTGAATACCGACCGCAACACGCATAAGCATATGTTGAGGGCGTTCCGCGACTTTGCCGTTAATTTTCAACAGATACGATCGTTCTAACGTCTTAAAACCAAAGTAATTGTACATGAAATCACGATCGTAGATGATGGCGGAATTAAGTCGACTCGAATGTTTTTGCACAATGTTGTAAATCGGTTCAGAGATCATGGACGCAGATTTCCCCGTTTTAGGGTTGACATACGTGTATAGATCGTGTATCACGGTCGAAAACACTTTTTGCGTTTCTTTATGGAGATTTGATATGGCAATTCGAGCTGCTAAAATTGCGTAGTCGGGATGTTTTGTTGTCATGTATGCGGCTGTTTCTGCTGCTAAATTATCAAGCTCTACCGTACTAACACCTTGGTAAACACCTGATACCACCTGTAATTATAAATATAGAGATATAAAGAATATAGATATTATATATATGATATAAAAAGTCTAAGCGCAAAACAAAATATGATTATTTTATTAGAGGTATATTTGCGCGAACCTTTTGTGCTATCGCGACAGGGTCAATAAATTTCATATCAAGTCCATAACATAGTTTATTAATACGCGCCGTAATCTTAATTAATAAAATACGCGTCAATAAAATGGAATTACGCGCTTTACTATTAAGTATTCATTATTTGTACTAAAGTACCTTGTCAAATGCGACGCGTTCTTTTCGGCCGTCTTTTACGCAAAATGAAATAAAATAAAATAAAATAAATATATAAAACTAATTAATTACCTAATGATAAAACCATTTTTTTAATTTTATTGAAACTGACCTCGTTTAAAGACAAACATGTTGCTATGTGGATTAGTAGTAGTATTATTAGTAGTACTCGACTTTTATTATTATTAAATTAAGTAAAATAAGGGTAAAAATTTCATTTATAATAAAAAACGCGTAAATGAATTTTTTCAACTTTTTTCAAGAGGAAGATGGCGTTGGTCGCAGATCTTCCGAAAAAACATGTGGATGATCTGCAGGGGATCCATCACGAACTTCGAACGAGAACGTGTCCATCTGTTTAAAATGTTGTTAAGCAAACCTTATATTTGAATAAAAGGTTACCTTCTTGTAACATTAATAAAAATTGGAATCAATCAATCAATATTTTTTGATTCAAAATAAAAAAATCTTTTAAATTGTAAACGGTAGAAAAATTACATATAAGTTAATGATTAAAAAAATAGGTTAAAAGCATCTTATACTACCGAAAAATCAAAAAACGAAGCTATGCAGACTTAGGTACATATGCTGAAAGAATTTCATCTATAAAAAATGAAACAAAAAACCCATGTTTATATATTCTACAAGAATCAATAAGAACAATTCTGTTAAACGAAAGCGAACAAATCGTCTTCATCGGCCGGTGTTTAGTGAGAATTACTGATCAATTTCCATATAGACCAAAGCCGTGTTACAAGAGACAGGCTGGATGCTCAAGAATAAAAGTTGATATTAATTTACCCGTGTCCAAAATAGAGCTCGATTTTTAGCGATTAATCGGTAATCAAATTTCAAGATATCGTTAAAGCATAAAAAATCGCTAGATTTTATCGTTATTGAAATCATTACATGATTATTATAATTAGAATTTTACATGAAAAAAATAATCATGTAGTATTACATGATAAAATCCAGCCAATCAAAAATAGTACACGTGATTTTCAGGTTATAACTATCGAATAATACCAGTGAATCGTTCGTAGCGAAGGGCGCAATCATGTGATTTTTTAAGGGATAACCAATCAAATTCCAAGATTAATATCGATATGTAATAAAAAATTCAAAATCAAATATAAAATAGCTAGTATCTTGAAAGTTTGATTAAGAAATTATCTTTTATATTCTAATAATAAATATTATTTCAAAAATTTATATGAAAACTCTTATTTTATAATATTAATATTAGTATTATCTTTTCTAATAAATAATAGCATAAAGAATATAATTATTAAATATTTATATTATATATTATTTCTTTAATCATAAAAATATTTATATTAATATTTATTTTTAATATTATATATTTTTATTTTACTTTTATATTTATATTATATTGAAATCTCTTTTTTATATCTTCTTTATTTATCTAAATAATAATTTTTATAAAATTATTATAAGTAAATTATTTAGTTCAAGCTTTTCTTATTATTATATTATATTTTATTTTTTTAAATCTAATATAAGCTTTTATTCTTAAAGTTTCCAATCTGAATTTTTTTTAATTATATTAGAATAAATTCTTTCTTATAAATTAAATCATTATAATAAAAATAATTATTTATATTATTTATAATTCTTTTAAATTTATAAAAAAACTCTTCTTATATTTATAATATTTCTTAAATCAAATCTAATAAGAAAATAATTTAATAATCTATAATATATATTATAATTATATTATAACTATTTATTCATAATACAAAAAGAATTAATTAATATTCTTAATAAAAAATAATAACTTATTTCTTTAGTTTTTTTAAATTATATAAATTCTAATAATAATATTTCTTATTATAAAGATGAACATTAATTTAAATTAGAAATTTTTAATATTTTAAATATTATAAAAGAGTTTAAATATATTAAAGATATTTTATTATTAATATAATAATATAAATAAATAATATAAAATTTTTTTAATTTGTAAGATATTAATATTTTAATTATACTTAGAATTTGAATTTGAATATTTAAAATAAATTTTATAAGAAATATTTTTTGCTAAATAAAAGATAAATAATTTTTTAAAATTAAAAATTTTTTTATTATAATAATTATAATTAATTTATTTATCTCTTTAATTTATATTTATTAATTATAAATATTAATATTAATTTAGAAAAATAATTTAATTTAATATTATTTTTATATATTATTTATAAACTTTCTTATATAATTATATTATTAATTATATAATTTAATTTTAATTATAACCTAATTTTAATATTAATTAAAAATTATTTAATATTTCTAATTTTAAATTATATTTTTTAAATAATATTAATTAAAATTATAATATAATTTATTAAAATTCTATATATTTAATTAAAATTATATATAATTTTTATTAAATTTAATTAAAATAATATAAATCAAAATATTTATTTTAAAAATAATATACAATGATAATCAAAATTAATACAATACTTAAATTTTTTACTAATTATAATTAGTAAAAAATTTAAGTATTATATTATTTTCAATTATTACTATATATTTTTAAAATTTTATTTATAAAAAATATTTCTTGTAAACTTTTATTTTATAATAACTTTATAATATAATTTTAATAATAACTTTAATTTTTAATATAATTAGAATATTATTTATTTTATTAATTTTATTAAAATTTTTTTATTTAAATTCTTCATATTTAATTAAAATCTAAATAAAAATAAAATATTAAATTAAAAATAAAAATTATATAAAAAATAGATTAGATTTTTTTAATATTATTTTTTTAATTCTAAATTAATTTAATTTATATTTTTATTATTAATAATAAAATTTATATTTTTATTAAATTATAAATTAAAAAATTTAAAATTTATTAATTATAAATTTATTTATTTATTACTATTTTAAAAGTAAATATTATTATTCTTTTTATTTTTTTATTATTATAAATATTAATAATTATTTATTATATTTATTTATTATTTATTATTTATTAATAATATTTTAAGATAATTATTAAGTTTTTCTAAAATTATTTTTCTTAATTAATTTAAAGTTTTTATATATTATAAAATTAAATTAATTTTTTAATTTAAATTAATTAATTATTATTAATTTAAATAAATATATTTATATATATATTTATTTATTATAAAATTATAATTTTTTGTTTAATTATATAAAATATATATAAAAAATATTTAATTTATTTTCTTCTTTATTTTTAAAATATTTTTATATTTATTTTTTATATTATAATTAATTAAATTAAAAATTTTTATTTTTTATTTTATTTAAATATAAAAAAAATATTATTTATTATCTAATTTTTAGTTAATAATAATATTTTTTTTCTTTTCTTTATCTAATATATTATATTATAAAAATTCTTTATAAATTATATTATTATAATATAGATTTTTATATATATTTTATTAATATTAGTTATTTTATATTCACATTTTTATTAGATAATTATTTAATTATATTTTATTGGATAATAATTAAGATAATATTATTGGTAGATATTTTTAGATAGTTTTACAAGTATAATATTTATAACAAAATTATTATAACAAAGTTAACAAAACTATTATAGTAAAACTAGTAATGCTATCATAACAAAACTGATATTATGATACTAGCAAAAGTAGTATTTAGATCATAATAAAAGTATTATTTGTAAAATCTCTAAAATATATAAAAATAATGTATCTTAGTTAGAAATTAAAAAGTTAATTAATAAAATTAAGTTAATAAATAAAATAAATAAAATGACTTAATAAATAATAAATAAATTAATAAATTAAATAATAATAAGATAAAATAATAATTTAAATATAATAATATTATAAATTAATGATCTTTATTAATAATATCTTATTTATTATAATACATTTCTTATATTATGATTTCAGATCTCATTTTAGCTAATCACATCATGAATATACCCTTGTTACCTATCTTTAATCTCATTATAATCATAATCTAATGCTTATTATATTATATCTTTAATTATATTAGTTTCTCCTATTCATAATTAATAATATCTTTATTATATATTATTCTAGATAAATATTATATATAAAGTTATTAACCTATCATGAAATAATCTTTTTAAGGGGTATCAAAAATAGTAATAATACTAATAGTTATTATTATTAATATTTTATTATAGATATGATATAAAATCTTAACTGCACAAAAAGTACTAATATTATTTATTAAAAAAGTTTCTGATTTTTGAAATCTTTTATGGGAATTACAGATAACTAAAATAAATAAAATAATTTCAAAAAATATTGATATTCATTGACTATATCAAGAAGGCTTTAATAATCTTCAAATAGAACTTGAGAAGTTTTTTAGCTTAAATAATAAGTCATATGATCAAGAGTTTATGTATTTTAAAATATATTCAAGTAATTATGTAGAATCAACTGATATTATTCAAGTAACTAATATATTTCATAACTCAGAATGATTTAGTGATGTAGCAGTCTCTGTTGATGAAAAAGAAGAAATTTTTTGATATGAAAAGGTATAGTATATAGTATAATATTATAATACTATTTATTTACAATATTAATATTACAAAAGCTTCTATTATTAATAAATAATAATCTTAAATTTAAATACTATTATTATTTGAATTTTTTTACATAAAAAATCATGAACCATTAAAACTTGCTTTATTATAATGATATAATATATTAGAAGAAAATGAAGATGAAAATACAGAACTTTATGGATGTTCAAGATTATGATTGACTAAATAATATACATGTATTTATTTAGATTTAGTTAATATGACAGTACATATTATACTAAGATATGGAAAAAATAATAAATATTTATTAAATAAATATATTTTTTAATATTAAATAAAAAGTATTTTAGAAGTTTCAAGTCTTGAAAATAATTGAATATATGAGTATATGCATATTTATTTAGGTTATATAAGTTAAACTGATATTAATGTGATAAACTGATTTAAAATAAGTATTTGAGTTAACTATTAATATATATCATTTATTATTGATAAATAATATATTATGATAATGATTGATATATTATTATATATCAATAAATAATATATTAATAATAATCAATATGAATATTTATCAAAGATTATTGAAGTTATCAATTAATATCAATATTTCAGAGAGATATTTATCAATTTTTACAGATATGATGATAATTTTTGATGAATATCTTCTCAAAAAATTTCTTGATATTTTGCATTATTCTAGGTTCCTTATCTTATCTAAAAATTTTTGAAAAATATGATCAAATTAAGGCTTATTTGTATCATACAGTGTGATTCAAAATTATTTGGAAAATGATTATCATCAATCATCGTACAAAAACTAATCAGTCTGAAATGTACTACAAAAAGTGGACGAATAAGAGAATAGACATTCGGTAAACTTCCCACAGATTCTCACTTTCTTGGCATTTCTCTTGCAACGAATATCTATATCGAAATGACTGCTACCACTCTCCGCGACC
>CAJVPS010000278.1:0-28594 GCA_910591765.1 Ambispora leptoticha
TTACAAAAATATTTTTAAAATTACTTATTAAAAATATTTTTAAATAATTTTTTTTTCAAAGTTATTTTGTGTAGATATCTAATTTAACAAATTTGATGCAAAATTCTGCAAAATTTTATTAAGTTAACATGTCTTGTACTATTAAAAAATCTTATTCATAATATCCTAAAGAATATATCTACAAACTTTCATGAGTTTTGGATATTTCATTATTAAAATATAGATAAAAATATTACGCGCCACTACTTTTGCCAGGAACTGTATATGAATATTATATTATAAAATAATAAAAATATAAATCCTAAATATTAAATAAGATATAATGTTTAAAAATAAAAATAGGGATATTTATAAAATAAATGAAAAATATAACAATATTTGATTTTGTATAACTAGGAAAAGATTAAGGAATTAAGGAATTTTATGTTATTATGATAATAATATTATAGTAAGAATAATATATTTTTGAATATATTATTAATTTTTTAATATTTATAATTAATATATAAATATTATTAAAATAATTAATACTTAACTATTTTTTATTAATAAAAAAATAATAATTTATATTTAATATTTGAATTTAAAAAATAATATTATTGATATAATATAAAAAATCTTAAATTTGTTTTAATTTTGCATATGCAATATAATATAATATATTATATAATATAATCAATGATATAGTAAATATTAAGTAATAATATATAATATAATATATCATATAATATAATTAATAATATAGTAAATACATATAATTTTTATTATTTTTTAAAAATTCATATAAATGTTAATTAAGCAGGTATTTCTTAAAATAATTAGATATAATTAATTTTTTAGGGACTTAGACCTAATATTAAATTAATAAAAATTATTTGTATATAGTATATTATATATAATTAACTAATAAAACAAGTTTTATATAATAAAGAATCATATAATATGTTTTAATTCTGACCAAAATATATAATAAATACCTAATTCAGAATGTTTATAACTTTTTATTTAAAGCCTAAATTAACTTTCTGATTAGTAGTTCAATAGTATATATTTTAAATAATATTATTATCAGTTTATTTTTTTAAAATTTGATTTATTAAAGACTTTAATAGTTTTTAAATATTATATAATTTTTTGACAAGTTAAGATTTTTCACATTATATAATTTTCATTTTATTAAATATAAGATATAAGCTGGATATAAATTATATTTTAATTGTAATATTGCTAGCTTTAATATTTTATGAACAGATTTTTTTTATATAAGCTTGCTGAATCAAATATAATAAGATAGAACCAATTGATCAATTACAATATTTATTGACTTGAGACAAAAAGTCAACTGAAACTAGCTTGACATAATTCTGATAACTAAAAAGTGTATTCACAATACTATATGCTTTTTTATTTGTAATTTCATCAATAATAAGAGAAAATTGTCTTTCCATAAAACTTATCTTGAAATTCTGTATAATGTTGTTCAAATATATATTTCAAGTATCACCTTCTAATAGTATCTGCTAAGGGGATAGCATCTTCTTCATTACAATGTTTTTTGAAAAAGTCACAAAGTTTATCAACTTTTTTGATTGAAATATCTGCTTCTATTCAAGTCTTTACTAAATCAGTTACTATTTGCTTTTTATTCTTGATAGCAGCAACTGAAGACAGGAAAGATTGCTGATGGTCTATACAGTTTGCTGCATTATATGAGCATCATAATTTTTGGTGTGTCTTTGAGTTAATGTGAGTCATAATAGTAGCCTTATTTTGCTATTAAACACTTAGATTACAGAAGCGACACATCAACACATTTTTTTCCTCAAAAAAATCAGCTGCAAACTCTCGTGCTTGAGAGAAAACTGAAGTAGTTTTAGCGCGTCCCATCGTTAAACATCCCAAGTGAAAAAATCTCGACCAATCGAAACACAGATCATGTGATCATATATAAGAACCCCTCGAAAATTTGGATTTGTTTGGAATAATTTGGATTCAAATTTTTGCGGGTTCTTGGTATTGGGTTAGTGAAGTTAGTATATGCAACCGGATGCAGCGATGCATCAAAGCCATAATTGATGCATCGTTGGGGTGGATGGTCTGATATAGAGTATACCAATAAATCTCGAATATATGAGGGTGTACCAATAGGGGGCGCCGACTAATGAATCAAAACAAAAATGATTTATTAGCCTTGGCGTCGCGATAAGAGTGGGATGGTGACGAGAAAAGTGGGAGGAAATCAATTATAAATAGAGAAGACTTTAGAGTAGAAGAAAATTAATTAATTAGTTCAGTAGAACTATAAAGTTAATTAACTAATTAACAATTGTAATGAACTTTTATTAAAATAAATAAAGATTATTGTTACTCCCACACTCCTTCGAATTATTATTGCAAAATTATTATTGATCTGTCCCAAGTCCTCTATTAAAAAAGAAGTCTACCCTGAGACTACGCAAGAAATAACGAAACTGCGATACTACGGTCAACGAATTACCTTTTTAGGTAGGAACTAGCGACACCACTATTGAAGAGAAAGTTGATCGGACAACTCAACAAGAGGGTCGGTAGCGATCGACGTAATAACGAATTAGTTAACAAAAAACGCGAAAAAATAACGAGATAATCCGTGATCGTACAGTCTCACGGCTTATTCGGTAGATTCCCCGTATCCAATCCACCGGGTAACAACGTGTATGCAACCTTATTCAATTTACGTATTCTACAATCAATTCTAAAATTTTAAAAAAAGAACTTTCCACAATGTTATTATTTAGACACAAATCCAGCAATATAATTGGATGAGATACGTGTCCTATCCAATCCTATTGCTGGATTGTGTCCAAATGACAACACTGTGACACTTTCTAAACATGCTAAAATTCAAAAACCATTTGTATACTTTTCAAAAATTCATAAATAAAAAACCAAATTTTAAAATTTTAACTCTTATACTTACTTCCCTTCACACATTTCTAATTTACAAACCCTATTTAAAATATAAAATTTCGTTCATAAAATTTTGGTAAAATCATGATGTTAGGCCCTGAATTCACGTAAACTACTAATTTGTGCTTGGTGTTAATCTTTTCGTTGATAATTTTATAATCCCACGCACGTCATACTGTAGGTGCCTACAAACAAGCAACTCGATCTTGACGCTTGGTTAACTTACTGCTTTCTTCCTCTCAGCGACGAATAGCACACTGAGCTTTACTGTAATCTTATGAAGACGAATTACAGGAATCAAAGTCATGCTTATCCTGCCAATTAAGTGATCAGATAAGCAAGGAACAGTTTTTTGTAAAATTTTTTTGGATTAGCCAACAAGAGAAGAAAACAAACAAATATATATGATTTGAAAATGACAATGAATAACAAAAAAAATTAATGAACACAAAATAATATATGACAAATTATTGATATTAATTTTTTCATTAAGAAAGGATAATTTATTATTTAAGTGGATTACATAAAATTTTTTTTGAAATTATGATATAAAATCAATAAAAAAATCTTATAGATTTATTGGATCTTAATATCTATATTTAACATCAATTTCAAGTGATTTGAATCATTACAATTGCGCTCAAAAGTAATAGATCACGAACCATTTTGCGAAAAAATTCCAGTATACTGATTTGATTATTTTTTAGGTAAACTGTATGATCGTTGAAAAAAAAATGAACGTGAGGATAAAAGATTAATTGTTTGGATTATACTTGCTGATACTGACGGAAACTATTTTCATCAACTTGACAAAACCATTCTTCAGACAAAACTCTAAACTGGGACTTTCTACTACAGAAACAGCAATACCGATACCGCAAACTACAAAGCTTTTAATAAAGGAATTTTTCTTTAAATAAAGTCCTTCTGTTCGATTGAGAAAAACTTTTATTGTGATATATTAAAATGAAATTAGAATATCAAATAATTACTATATACAATATGAAAGTGTTTATCAAAAAATTTAATTTTTATTACAATTTCAGCTCTATTACTGTTTTAAAAAAACCATTATTTAATTATAAGAAATATAAAAATTTCACTTTAATCTGCGACATCTTTATGCATATGTACATGCTCCTTCATATAAAACGATGCAAAAAATCATTTATCACATAATTCATTTCTTAACAAAATGTAAACATATCGCAGATAATTTAGATGTAATATCAAGTCGACTATTTAGCTCTAAATTATATACACATGTACATGTATTTAACTTATGTACTTTGTTTACATAAAAGAAATAATATTCGTCATTCGTCAAGTATCATTAACTATATTTCTACGTAGTTTCCTTATTGATTTTGATTCAAACACTAATCAGCTGCTTTTTTCTGATAAATGCCCTAAATATTTACAGTCAAATACTTTAATAGACTATTCGCAAAGCCAATTTTTATCCAACAACCTTTTTCTGGATCAAAAGGTTCTAACCAACAAACAAAAAACGTTTACTAACAGAAGGACAAGAATCGTAAGCGACACTGAGTAAGTTTATCAGAGATTTTTCTTGGAGAATATAACTAATTGTACACATTATTCAATTTTTTAATTGAAGATGGAGATGATAATTAATTGTACACATTGTTCAATTTTTTAATTGGTTTTCATTTTAAGATTTCTCATTTAATTATTATGTGATCTATTGTTTGAAAAAATAAGCTTTACGAGAGAATTACCAAAACATGATAAATATAACTTTGTGTCCAACGTAAACGTAAAATATGATTCTGGATAGGATTATAGACAGACAAAAGTCGAGAGCTAGACTGAATAATTTACAAAAGTGGATTTCACTAGGATTTTAAAAGTCTCCTATGCTAGTTTGCATGGAGATTGTGCAATATAAGACCAAATTATTCGAAGGGTTAAAGATAAAATAGAAAATAATAAATTAAGATTTATCCTTGACAAACTAGACAGCTTCTCCAAGTTTTTTTGAAAAAACTTAATTATATAGCTTTTTGAATAATTATAACTGTCAAAGAACCAACTCTGTTTATTTTATATATATATAAATAAATAATATTATAAGAAAAAGTATAATAACTAAATTTTGATTACTCTAAATTTAATCAATATACATAAATTATACTTTTGAATTAGAATAATTAAAATATTTTAAATTGAAATTTTTTAATTTTGAACTTTCTAAATTATATAAATTTATTATATAATAATTTCTTAAACTATATGAAAAATAATTTTTTAAATATTATTTACAAAAAATATCTTTAAATAATAATTATATTACACTCTAAATATTTAAACTAAATAATAAATATTATAATATTTTATAAATAATAATAAGAAAAATATCTTTTAACTTTATATATTACCCAATAATACTTTATAAAGAATTTATTAAAATTTTGATAATTTTATTTATTAATAAATTATTTTATATATATACTAAAAATTAATAGAATTTTTATAAAGAATTTTTAAATAATATATAAAATTAAAAGATATTTAGAGATTTAAAAATATGTCTGAATTATTTATATAATATATAATATTTTATATATACAGATACTTAATTTTTTATTTTTACTAATATATAAATTTAGTAATTTTAATTATTTTAATAATTATTCATATATAATTAGTAGAATTAATTATTAGATTTTTATAGACTTTTTATATTAGTATATAAAATATTTAAATTAAGTTTATTACTATATTTATATAATTTGTAGTCAAATTAATAATTATTCTTTTATTATATATTTATAATTTTAAAACAGATTTTAAATAATAAATATTTTTGAAATATTATATATAATTTAAAAGATTATAAATTTATTTCTTTAACTGAAAATTATAACATATAAAAATAACTTGATAACTAGTAATTGAAATTATATAAGAAATATTATATTTGATTTGTTATAAGCTGAATCAAATAGTAAATTTTAATATAATTTTAGTTATTAAATATCAAGATATTATTTATTTTTTCTTACTTTAATATAATATTTTTATATATTATAATATACTTTTTTACTGATTTTTATTTGATAAGAAAATTTAAAATTTTTATTTTAAAAATAATAAATAAAATAGTAATTATAATAATTAATCCTTTTAAAAAGTATATTAATAGATTGTTTTATAAAGATATATTAAAGTTCGATATTATTTTTACATTGAGCTAGTTTTTGATCAATAATGCTAGTATAAAAGTTTAAAAATAGCTATTTTATATTTTTTCAATTGTCAAATAATTAAATTTATTATTTATTTCATACAAATTAAATATATTACTCAAATATATAAGCGTTATTTATCTTACATATCCCAGAACTTTAGATTTGAAGCAAAGTATACAAGAAAAATAATCTTAAGTTATGAATATATATTACTAAAAATTTATCACTTTGATAAAGCTGTAAAAAATAATATTTTAATACTATAACAATTAAAATATAAAGTATATTATGAAGCTGTGTCACAGAATTAGAAGTTGACATTTTATTTACAAATAAACATGAATTATTTTATAAAAATACACAAAATAATGATAAAATATTTGAAAGTCTTTTTTAATTGTTTTAAAAAAAATAACTTTGCAAAATTTATAAACAAGATATTAAAAACATATTTGGATAATATTTAGATGTCTAACTCAAATATTAAACAACAATGAACAAAATGTCACAAAAAAGAAAACAAATACAATTTGTTTTTGAAAAGCTTATTGATATTAAATTATTTTCATTATGCTTGTTTTTATTAACTTTAAATTTTTTCTTATCAATATTAAACTAAATACTGTCATTAAGTACTGTTTAAAGTACATGCATTTACGTTTTTATCATTATGGCTCAAACATGTTGTCCAAATATCTGTATAATTAAATTATCAATAAATTTTTGTCCAAACTGTCCAAATTGTCCAAGGGCCAACCCTGGTGATAACCCAAACTTGGTACACGTATTTTTTTAGCTAACTTATTGTTATTAATGTTAATATCATAGCATAATGGTTAAAGTTCAATACACTTAGTCATTTACACTAATAAATGTCAAGTTTATTTATACTATTTGAACTTACACCTAAAGGTTTGAACTTGGCTTTTTTAAAGAGTATTCAGTTTTGAAATTTGTTCGGTAGCATAATAGTTTAAATTTCTTATTTTTCTTAGATTTATGCCTAACTGTAGTATTATAAATTATTTGCTATAACAGATGTAAAATCAAAACAACATTGGTCATAATGCTGTATGATTACAACAACGAAAACCGATTATGAACAATTATAACATTTAGAGCTGTTTAAACGAGATTTATGTATTGAACATTTTTTACAATCTAGACGCCCACAGCACCAACAACCCTCTCTTGAGCCAGAAAATGTTGACATATTATTCCAGCTTGAAAAATTATTTGTTGATGAGATTTTGAAGTCTTCACAGCAAGATTCAGTTCCACAACAATTACTACCATTGTGAGTATGATCTGCATAAGTGCCATAGCAATGACCAGCGCGGCGTATTCCACGGGCACAAAGTGAAGCACGTTCAAATTCTCTTTCTCTTTCTTTCTCTTCTCGTTTTTTCTCTTGTTCTTTTCTTTTTCTCTCTTTTTCTTCAAATTCTCTCATTTGTTGTTTTTTATAATAATATCCCGAGCATCCACAACACCTTTTACCGGAACTTAAGTGGATGTGATCTGCTTCACCATAACATTCATCGCAGGTCTCATTAACATATAACAATGATATATCACTCATGTAACTCATGTTTATAATATTAAATAGTTTCAAGGTCAAAAAGATATTGCTTCTTTTATATGTAATGGTGAAGATGGACGTACTCAATTATCAATTTTCGCATTGATATCAATATTGATATTATAATAGAGTTTACGTAATAAATGAATTTACAATGAACTCATCTTTGTTACATTGACTAAAAATTCAGCAAAAGTCTAGTATTTTTTTATTGCTATCGTAATTTCTTGTGGACTCATTTTACGGAAAAAGAAATTTCAATTACGAGATCAAATACGTTTATAGTAATTTTCATTATACCATATGATAGAAAAAGCCTTGTACTTTTTTACTTTTTTATTCATTAAAGTTATTTCTTGTTATATACTTCATTTACGGAAAAATTCTCAATCGCGAGGAATTTTAAATGAAACTTAAATAAGGTCCAAATATAGCAATTTCACTGTAATGAAAGTCTTAATAAATATGCCTTTTTTAAAAAAGCAACGAGAAAGCGGAATAGAAAATACGTGCAATATTGTTATTTATCATTGCTTGTGTACTAGTTTATGGAAAAAGATCACTTGCAAAACCTGTTAAAATTGAATGGATTTCTTGTTATGTATTCATTCATGTATATCAAATTATCTTTTTCCCGAATCTAATTAAATATCAATATGCAGTTCCTCAGCGCATATCGATTTAAACAAAAATCCTTTCATTTTATTATTTCTGTTTCTTGTTGTGAATTCATTTATGAAAAAGAAATTCACGCATACTTTATTTCGACCTTTAAAGTAGTGTTAATATTCAAATGTAACGGTAAATAATTTGCATCACATAATAACTAAAGTCTTGAGATATGTAATACATGTACCTTTCTAAAAACATAATAGAGTGTAGTTACGGTACCTCTTAAAGAGAAAGCAGGACGCAAAACAATGGTGGGGAGCTTCAACAAATGATTTACAAGAAGAGGCGTTCTCTAATCATTCAAAAGGTCTCTTGTGGTAGCTTTTACGAAAACTAAAATAATCCGAAATAAAGCTACAAGGTAATTTCAATAATAAAGCATGGAGCAAACTCAATGGCTGGAACAAATGAAACACAAATCAATTATGTTTTATTTAAAAGGAAGTTCTTCCATTATCAATTTATGTTAGGCACAAAAGAAATAAAAGCCACACGTATGCAAGCTTTGAAGATAATCATAATAACAGTGTATTCACAAATAAAGGGAGTAATTATTTATTGATTAGAGCATATCGTTCAAATGCTAACATCTTGCCTTTTTATAGAGATCAATCAATAATAATTCTATATCTATGCTATCTAATTTAAGGTGTAAAGAGACAGTTATTCGCTAAAACTAACGTTCCTGGACAATAAGATCGAAGACAATATAAACGACAACAATAAAGGAGTTTGAAAAAGACAAGGATATGAATCTCAAGGAACACTGATACAAAGTGCTAAAACTATTAAAGATAGATATTTCTTCTTAAGAAATTAATTTGAACATCGAATGATATAATAACAATCAATAAGGAGTATACGAAGAAATAAACTTACGAAATAGTGTTGCCATTAACTCGAAAAAAATAGTGGAAGTATCCGTTTTGCAAAATAACGATGAGAATTATGAACTCACGAATTCTAATGTTAGCATGGTAACAATATTAAGATTTAATATGTTAATCGTAAAATATTAAACATTTAACTAATTATTATGATTGTGGTAATCTCGAAGTGTTAAATATTAATTATCATTATAACGAGCGTTGAATTATTCTCAGACATTAAATAAAATATTATGTTAATGATAGTCACGAAGTGTTAATTGTTACAAAAATAATAGTAATAGTGATATTCTCGTTAAAGAAATTTAGGGAAAAAAATTAAGGAATCACGAAACTTATTGTTACTATGGTAACATTAGCTATTGCTTTTGACGTGTTGACATATCTTGAGTTACATCATATGAGACGTAAAACAACATTACGGCATCATCATCATCATAAGTCTGTCCCACTACTCACGAGGTACAGTGGCGGACAGCCAATTGTTCTTCAGTTAATGTCGGGCAGCATTAAGTTTTAATTTGATATTGCGTACAAAATTTTTTAAACTCTACAGTTATACAACAACAAACAAAACTGTTAATATCAAACAATACTCTATTAGAATGATATAGATAGTCACTTTAATAATAACTATTAAAAGTAACATATATTCTGCCAAAGGGTTTGTTGTTGTATCATTACTTATAACCTTTTCTGAAAAGGCATTAATCGTTGTTTTTGCTGTCCACTGTAACAACGTTTTATATTAACGTTAATAGAAAAGTCTTACTTACCTTAGTCGAGTCGAAACTTTAAACACAAATTTTACAGCGTATTATATTGATGAATATATATTCTGAAAATACATCAGACTTATTACATGATATTAAACATATGCGTACATTTTAATAGTCTTGTATATTATATCATTATGACAAGATATAATATTTTTAATCTCTCATAATGTCTAATATTTACTAAGAATATGCAACCGTTAGATTTCATGAACGTTAACAGGATCCCGTTTGCTCTAAGCAGAGATGATAAAGCATGTGAGTCAACATCTAACTAACAAATCAATTTTTTTAAACCTAAAGTAAAAAAAACCAGCTCATCATTCATCAAATGGTCGATTTTCTTGCAAGTCCTAATTATCTTCAATTTCGTGTTGTATACTAATATGGGGAATCTGTTTTTATCACTACATAATTATGGTATACATGTATTTAATACCTTCATTTTACATATTCTACGTGTATCTGCAAACAAATATTTATATAATTTAATATTTTAATAAAAACAATTAGTAAGCATAGAAAAGACGATACGAATTGATGAAAAAAAGATGCTACTGATAGATTTGTTTTTAAGGTGACGCATCAAAATATAATATGAAAAATTTAAAGATAATATAATAATGATAAATATGTTGCTTATAGAACCTAATATTCGATATAAATTCTTAATTTAATTGAAAGGTTAATATCATTTGTATTTACTGTGTCATTTGGAATTGTATTAATATTTATTAGTTTGATAAAACTAAATTATATAATCATTATTGAAAAATACCAACCTTTCCGATTTACATTCGGCAAAGCTTTGCTCGTGTAAACTGTCGATGCGTTGTGTAACTTTCTTTGGAATCATATTTGGACGCTTTTATAATTCTAAACTCCTCGGCGACGTCTATTTCTCGTTTTTCCGCAATGTAGCTTCGCTTCGACGTCATTTTTGAACGATGCTGTGTACCTCTTCAGAAGTCGACCTTTCGTGAGGGATTTTGATGCTAACAACGTACAATCAAGTCACGGTAAAAGCCAGGTAATCCTTTAGATAATTTGGATCGTAATTCACCACAGCTATCCAAGGCCAAATTAACATCGAAAGGTTTTGTTTACCTAATGGCATTTTACTTACACACAACTCCCACATGACCATTCCCAATGCATAGATATCTGATGCCTTGTTGAATGCTACTCCTCGGAAAATCTCTGATGCAACGAATAGCATAACACCAACATTTGAGCTTTTTCTTTAGTGGAATTTTGTCTAATTGCAAGCATCCAGATCACAGATTGTAGTATCCTTACAACTAAATCGAAGAATATTCCAGGATGCAGGTCACCGTGTATAATACCTTGTGAATGAACTGAAGATCAGTACAAATACTGTATGCATATTGTTCTAGTGAATTGCATTCGCATATAATGACGCAGATCGCTAAAGCTGGGATAAGGTGTACTGTAACTAAAAAGTATTCTCCATTTGAAGGATTGTGTGTTATTCCATAGCACTTCATAGTATCGAAACCTATATAAAAATGAAAAATAGAAGAATAAATTAAATAAATAAAAAAGAAAGGGGGGCATCATATGTCTATGTGTCTGCATTGGGAATGGTCATGTGTGAGTGGAGTGTTGGTAAATCGTCATTCGGTAAACGTCCTTTCGATGTTAATTTAGCCTTGGATATATGTGATGATTACGACCTGAATTACCAGAAGATTACTTGACTTTTACCGCGACTTGATTGTACGTTGTTGGCATCAAATTCCTTCACAAAGACCAACTTCTAAAGAGATTTGCGACATCGTTGAGAAATGGTATAAGCGTAATTGCAGACACGGAGCACAACAAATAGATGCCGCCGAGGAGTGTAGAATTGCAAATGCATCCAAATATGATGTTGAAGAAAGTTACACGACGCATCCCTTGACAGTTTATAAGAGCAAAGTTTTGCCAAATATTAGTTCATGAAGGTTGATATTTTCAGTTATAATTGTATAATCTAGTCCTATCGAACTAATAAATATTATGGCTAGTAGGTCATATAGGCATAGGAAATGAAGATACATCAGAATATCAAACACGTCAATATGATTATGATCTGGGAGTCCACAGTATGCATTGAAATCGGCAGTAATTGAAGTGGGATAAATTGACTGCATTAACGAAATGAACGTTTAGATAAAAAAGGTTTTTAGGGAAATGTTATAGTTTTCAGAACGGTTAATGAAACTAAATTGTAACAACTTCCTAGCTCTTTCTGCTTAGTCATTTATTTTCTTTATTCTTTATGAATTTTTTGCAATTTATTTCAAGAAATTTATTTTTACTCATACATGTATCAGTGACTACAAATTCTACGCGAATGATTGTGCTAAGAAACGACATACATTCGATGCATTAAAGAAGTTTTTATTGCTATCGTTGCTGTAGGTTTATATGTTAACGTATTATTAATATTGTTTAATTATACATGTAACATGTAATCTAATTATTGTATTGCTTCTGTTTACATGTACAGTCGCCACAAAAAGTAACGCACGATTTGCGTTTTTCCACTTTTTGTTCTTGTTAATCTTAATTTTTTTATTATTTTCTTCTTTTACTTTAAACATATCCTAGACGAAATTTTTAGATGTAAATATGGTACCTATTGTACCAGTTAGTCATCTTTGACAAGGAAAAATAGTAATTTTTATTGAAGTTATGAGTGATCTCTTGCCAAGTACGAAAGAAATAGGAAAAATGAAATTTATCACTGTCTGAGAGATCATAAACTCTTAACAATCAAGAAAAAATGCATATATACAAAAAAATAAAAAAGATATTCTGAACAATTTCATATCATTAATAATAAAAAATCTGTGCAAAAACTTACCTGAAGATTCTTTAAGATAGTTTGATTCCTTTTCATAATATAATTTGCTTATTGATTTGAGAAATATGATATTTCAAAAAATAATATATTAGAAAAGAAAAATAAAATAGATTTAAATAGAGAAAATCAATATTAAGCAAGCTACAAGAAATATCTGTTATAAGCTAATAATAATATAATTATTACTTAACAAGTATAAAAAATAAAATTTGTCACTATCTAGAAGATTATAAGCTTTTTAATCAAGAAAAAATATACTTATACAAGAAATTCAAGAAATTAAAAAGATATTATAAGATTGTTTCATAATATTAATAATAAAAGAATTTATACAAAAGCTTTTTATAATATAATTTGTTTATTAATTAAGAAAATATAATATTTCAAAAAAAATTTACTTTATTTATAATAAAAAAGCATTAAATAAAGAAATTTAATAAATATTATATTATTTTAGCTTTAATTTTATAGAAATATTTGCAATAGCTTTTCAAAAATCATGAAAAAACTCAAGATTACCCTGAAAAATTCCTTTTAAGCAGATTATAACTTAATATCTTAAGCAATATTAAAATTATATAAAGAGTTAATAATAGTTAATAATAAAAATCATTTTATATATAAAATAAAAATAACTTTTATTTTTAAAAAATTAAATATTTCTTTATTTATATATAAAATTTTGCAAGATTAAAAATTTTATAAATTAATTATATTTATTATATATTACTTAAAAATTTTCTTTATTATTTTATTTATTTTTATATAATTTTAATAATTTTATTTAATTATAAGAATACTATTTTTAAAGTTAATTTTAAAATTTTATTTTAATTCTAATACTTTTATAAATATTATTATAATTATATTAATATTAAAAAGTAAATAAATTTACAAATAATATATAAAATTTAACTTATTAAATTTATTTTTATTATATAAATATTTTAAAATTATATAAATTTTAATAAAATATAATTTTAAAATATATTTGATAATAACTTATTAATAGTTTTATTTAATTTTTAATTATTTAATTTTTATATAGCTTTATTATATATAATTATATCTCTCTAAGTATACTTTCTCTAAGTATATCAATATATAATTTCTCTTTAAATATATAATATATTTTGATCTTAGCTTATAAAAACTCTATATATTTTAATTTCTATAAATATATATTCTTTCTAAATATATACTTTTTATTTTTCATATTATAATATTAATAAAGATGAATTTATAAAAATATAATTATATTTAATTATTTAATAAAATTTTTATTTTTATAAAAAAATATTTATATTATGATCTAATATAAAAAGATTAATATATCAGATTTTAATTTTTACCTTATTTAATTAAGTTATTAGATATTAGAATTTATTTAAATATAAAAATTTTTATTAATAATAAACTTTTTTGAATTATTATTTCTTAAATTTGCTATATAAATTTGATTAAATTAATATAAAAATTATATAATAAATAATACTAAATTTTAAATTTTAATATCTTTATAACTACTAATTTAATTTTTATAAAATTTAAAATATATATTTATCAAATCTAAAATAATTTACTAATAAAATTTAAAGTTTTAATATTATAAATTATTAATAATGATATTAAAATATCTTTTTTTTTAAAAAAAATTTATTTTAGTTTTTTAATAAAGTAATATTTTATTTATTATTAAATTAAAGTATAATAAAATAATTAAAATAGTATAAAAAATTAATTTAAATTATTTTTTATTTAATATAAAAAAATTATAAAGATATATTAAAATTTAAATAATTTTTATTAGAATTAATTATTAATATTATATTAATATATCAATCTTTTTGTACTAAATTATAAATATTGTATTTAAATTTATTATTATATACAAAAATTTAATTTTTGTAAAATAACTGAAATTAATATTATTAGATATATATAATATTTTTAAGTATTATTCTTAATATTTATTTAAATATATTAATTAAATTTAATATTTTTAACTCATTTTATATAAATCTAAAATATATTTTATTTATAATTAAAAATATAAAAATATTTAAATATTATTTTATTTATAATTTTATACTTAATTTCTTATTATTAATTTATAATAATAATAATAATAATATAATATATTTAATATTTATTAAATATTATTATTATTTTTAATTATTAAGAATAAAAATAAGTTTTTTAAGTATATATAAATTAATCATTTTGAGAATTAATTATAAAAGTAATTTTTTATATAATTATATTAATTTTAAATATTATATATATTACTTTTATTTAATTTAATAATAACTAATTTTAATAAATATATAATTATTATAAAAGTATAATTTTCATAAAAGTAATAATAATAATAAAATTTTATATATATAATTATTATATTTTATTAAAGCTAAATAACTTTAATTAATTATTTAAGATAGATACTTAATATATTTTTTGAAACATTAAGTATTATTTAAAAATATTTTAATTTAATATAATTACAAATAATCTTTAAAGTTATCTTAGAAAATAATTATTTATATATTAAGTAATATTATTAATTAATCAATTTATATTTATAAATTTTAGTAAAATAAATATTTTTTGTGATCTTTAATATTGATTTAATAATTATATTACTATTACTTTTTATTAAAATTACAATATTTGATTTGTAATTAATATAAAATTACAAATATAACTTTAATTTATTATATTTTTTATTATATATAATTAATATTTTATCAATTCTTTTTAATATTAATTAATAATCTTTTCAAGAATATTAATATCAAATTTTAATCATTTTATTTTTAAAATAACTAAACTTATTTATAATTCTTGAAAAGCTTTTATATTTTTAAATATTATTTTTTAGTAGCTTTTAGATATCTTTTATAATATTAAAATTAAAATTATAATAGAAATATAGCTATATATAAAAATAAAAAAGCTAAAACTAATATGAAATTCTTTTTATTAAATAACTTAAAATTTGAAACTTGATTAATAATATTGAATTTAAAAAAAGTATTAATAAGTACAAATAAAAAAATTAATTAGTAATAACTAGTTTAATAATCAAATAATCAAAATTAAAAATTTTTTCAAAATAATTTAAGTATTTAGAATTAAGATAGAGAAATTTACTAATTAATTCATAATATTGATTTTCTTTTTCTCAAATCTTTTTATAAATTTAATGCAGTAAAATTAAAGCATTATTTTGTTAAAACATTATTTTTTTCTCCTATTAATATAAATTATATTGTGAATGAGTTTCTAGAATTCAAAAATAAGTATTTGTATTGATTTTTTCTTTATATTCATCAAAAAATATTAATAGTTTTTATGTTTTTTCTGCAAAATATTTCCAAATTATTAATCATATTTGAAAATAAAAGTTAAATACACAATATCAAATTCTTATCTATTTCATCATAATCTTATTGTCATGATTATTTTCAATTTCAACACTTGATTCATTGAAAAACCAATCTTTCTCCAACCAAAGGCAGCTTTTTCTTTTATTTTTCATACAAGTAACACACAATTGTATCATTTTCTGAAATAAATAGCTTTTCAGCAGTTGACAAATTTCTGTTAAGATTTCACAATTTCATATAATGATTCATATCACATCTTGGTGACTTTTCGTTTAAGTGCATTTTTTTTGAAACTTGTGATTTTCTGGACTGTAATTATCAATTTTTTTGGTGTATTGGCACTTGGCAATAAATAATATTGTGCCTAAAATTTGTTCAGAGTTCACATTCTCCGTATTTTTCCCTTACCCATGCCAGTCATCTGGGTATGGGTGGATGTCATAATTATATATTACATGCTCATTTATTTGTGAACCAAATTCCAGGTTATTAAAGATATATTCAGATTATATTACAGGTTATTACAGATTAAATATACAGGTTTTACATACTCCAATTACAAATTACAAGTTATTTCAGGTCCTATCGAGATGATTACTGATAAAATTATTTCACAGGCGTTACTACGTACAAAGTATGCATTATTGTAAGAATTTTTCCAAAAGGGGCATGGCTATGCTTCGAAACAAGTATAATAGTAAAGCTTATTGTAATTATAAGAAAATAAAAGTAAAATTATTATATATAACGCAAAATGTGAATTTTGGTAGGAATTTTGTAGGAATTTCTATGGATCAAGGGAATAACGTACGATATGATACAAGTAATCACATTCTTGGGTACGCAAAGTAAGAATTTTTGTAAGGAATTCGTGTTATTGGGAAGGCATGTTGATGTTGATAAATAAAATAAAAATTTTGTAAGAATTTTGCGAAGCGGCATCAATGTTGATGCTACAAGGTAAGGATATTTTATAAATTTTGTGAAATTTTAGTTTGTTCAAGTGATACCTTTAACGTTTTCCGTAGCACATTGACAAGAATTAAGTCGTTCCAGAATTTTATAATCACGGAACTTTCGTTGCGACGGCAACAATAGAATTCCATTTGCCCTTTTGTCAGTTTGTCCCTAAGTCAACTATTCATAAACAGTCGGATCGATGAACTCTCGTTGTTTGAAATTTTTGTCTTCGTATTTGGTTTGTTTGGAACATTTTGCCATGAATTCAATTTCTTCGGTATTGTGTAATAACAGATAATGTCAAAAATTTTTCTTGAAGATAATATCTATTAGATTTCCTAGAAAAAAACGGCAATAAAATTTGGTACATAATATCTATAATTTATTGTAATATGGAACTGAAACGTTATTGAATTTGCTTTTAAAAATACAACAGTTCGCATACTGTTTAAAACCAAGATTTGTAACCATTTTCTTCATAAAAATTTAAAACTATGATAGAAATACCATACCTATAACACTTATAAAGTCGGATAATAAATATAACATCTTTCTTGTTTTATATGACAAATTCCGGTATAATGCCTTTTCCCTTTTTTTAAGCGAATACAAACATACATACAAGTATATGTTTTGGGTTTATTTGTTTTTTAAGTTCGCAAAAATTTTTCAAGACTGATCACAAAGTATACTATCAAAAATAATGTTAACGCAAAGTAGAAAATTGTCACACAAGTATATTTAAAACATGCCACATAACCAATTAAAGTATGTAAAATTACATGTGTTATGTGATATTGCAACTTGTAGAGTATCTATACCGGTATTGCAACTAATCTTATTATAAATTTACCTTGGCACTAACGGTATCTCCTGCAAATCTGTCTTCGATAACGGTACCAGCTAAAAAAAGAATTATTCGAATGGATTCTTTTTGAAAGATTTACCAACATTGAATGTCTTGCAAAAGGAGAGTTTGGAGTAATTTATAAAATAACCTGTTGAATGGACCATCATAAAAAACAAATTCAAAAATGAAAACCCAGTTACAAATCTTATGCAGAAAATGATGATAATCTCCGTACTTATATATTTTTAACTACCAATTAGAATATATTTTTTCAAAATTGAAAGATTCAATCATTTCTGGAGCTCGATCATGACCGTTTTCTTAGCCTTTTGATACCATTTTAATGCTAAGTCAAGATTTTTCGAAATACCTATTCCAGATAGATAAAATTTTCCAATATTAAATTGAGCTTTATTGTGCCCGGTCTCTGCAGCTTTTAAATACCAATTAAATGCGTTGTTATCATCTTTGATCGTCATTCAAAACATTGTCCAAGTCTAAAATGAAAATGAGAATTACCATTGTTAGACGAGGTTAAAAGATACTTAAATAAGATTTCTTCCATATTTTTTGAAATTAAATTTCTTTCATAACTATATTTTAATAAGAATTGACTTCTCTCATGGCCGGAATTAGCTGACTTTAAAAAAAATTCTAATGCTTTATCATTATATTTTTCTATTCTGTTGTTATTGTATAATAAAGCAAGGTTATATTGTCCATTAACATTTCCACCCTCTGCTGATTTCAAGTACCACTCAAATGCTTTTTTCTCATCTTTTTTGTGTTCCGATTCCAATTAGATAACACCAACCAAGATTATATTGTCTATTAACATTTCCACCCTCTGCTGATTTCAAGTACCACTCAAATGCTTTTTTCTCATCTTTTTGTGTTCCGATTCCATTTAGATAACACCCACAAAGATTATTTTGTCCTGGTGCATTTCCACCTCTGCTGATTTCAAGTACCACTCAAATGCTTTTTTCTCATCTTTTTGTGTTCCGATTCCATTTAGATAACACCTACCAAGATTATTTTGTCCATTACCATTTCCACCCTCTGCTGATTTCAAGTACCAATCAAATTTTTTTTCTCATCTTTTTGTGTTCCGATTCCATTTAGATAACACCCACCAAGATTATATTGTCCATTAACATTTCCACCCTCTGCTGATTTCAAGCACCACTCAAATGCTTTTTTCTCATCTTTTTTGTGTTCCGATTCCATTTAGATAACACCCACCAAGATTATTTTGTCCTGGTGCATTTCCACCCTCTGCTGATTTCAAGTACCACTCAAAGGCTTTTTTCTCATCTTTTTGTGTTGCGATTCCATTTTCGTAACACATACCAAGATGATATTGTCCATTAACATTCCCACCCTCTGCTGATTTCAAGTACCACTCAAATGCTTTTTTCTCATCTTTTTGTGTTCCGATTCCATTTTTATAACACCAACCAAGATTTTATTGTCCATTAACATTTCCGATTCCATCTAGATAACACACACCTAGATTACATTGTCCTCCAGCATTTCCACCTTCAGCTGATTTCAAGTACCACTCAAATGCTTTTTTCTCATCTTTGTGTTCCGATTCTATTTTCATAACACAAACCAAGTTTATTTTGTCCTCTAACATATCCACCCTCTGCTGATTTCAAATACCATTCAAATGCTTTTTGTTTATCTTTGTTTATCCAGTTCACGTCATTGCATAATTCTCCAATTAGATAATTTGCCACAGCATCTCCTTGAACTGCTGATTGTCGGTAATATTGTAAGGCTTTATCGTAATCATTTTCAACATTAATACCATGATGATAAAGAAAGCCTAAAATTTTCCCATAAAGTATATTATTATCCAAACTTTGCAAAAAATTTATTTTATCAGAGGGCATCTGAGATTTTTCTAAAATAACTGTAAAAAATTTTGCAAAATTTGCTTCATAATTTTCATGTTGTTTGAAAATATTATCAAAGAGGATCAATAAATCATCTATTTTAGTTTCATTAAATTTTTTTATATCAATTCGTTTCTGGTTCATAATATGATTTTCAGTTATACTTTGCAGTAATAAATGTAGACGATGATAAATTATTTTCTTCTTGATTCGAAAAAGTTGCTTCAGATGAATCAAGGTTGTTTTCATTTAAACGTGTTACTCCCGATGAATATGTATCATTTGTTGATGGAATAGTTGAAGACGAAGTTGGTGAATGCACACCTAATTTTTTGTTCAATGACTTTGTGTGGTTAATCATTTTTTATGTCAGAAAATACAGTACATGAATAACAATAATTGAGAACTGATGGCATGAAACTATTCTATTTGCTATATGTGCATGTATATGTAACACCACGTCGTAACCACATATACATGTGCCACATGTATTAGCAGTTAATACATGTATTTCCCATGTATAACATTAAGCTTTTTGATAATGTGACAAATTTTTCCGTTCATTCTAACAAAAGAAAACATTAGTTAAAAATATGTCTATTTCAATTATAAATACTTCTATCCTACTAGCGCACGATGTTTAACAACACAATCAGTGCTACAATACTGCCACTGCATACGAGCAAAAGGTACTTTTCCCACCAACGATGTCTTACACATTTCACAAACTGGTTCTTTATTATTGCTTCCAACACTAGAAACAGAAGCAGATGCAGACGCAGCAGCAGCAACACTACTACTACTCCCCCGATTAGCCAATTTAGCCAGCCGCGCTTCAGCAGCACGTGCTCTCTTTTCACGCTCAATTCTCGCCTGCATTTCCGGCGTGAGATTAATGTCCAGTTCAGAAATGGCTTTGTTCAGTGTTTGGCCAATTGCTGTGGTTTTAGGTGGCGGCTGATTGGAAGGCAACGGCTCAACATCTTTTTGCTTGTTTTTTGAGACACCACCACCTTCTTTCATTGCTTTCTTCTTACGTTCTTTTTCTTTCTTTTTCTTTTCTTTGGCTTTACGCTCTTGCTCTTCTTCCATCTCTTTGGTCAATGCACTTGGAACATGTGCAATCTTCCAATCCCATTGATCAAGATTTTCGGCCATATACCGACGAAACGCATTTCTAGTCTCTTTATCGGGAGCAACATCGTATGGTGTCTTCAAAGTTGTTGAGGTTATTGTCGGGTCTGCAGAATGTTTTTCCAAGAAATAAGATACAATTTCAGGTTGCGCAGCTAACGAAGCAACATGAAGCAGTGTGGGCGTGTGTTTAAATTCTTCGGTTTCAAATCTAATGGTGGGCGAAATTGCGCATTTCTCCATATGTCCTACCATCAGATCTAATTTTCCTTTGCGAATCAGCTCGATTAATTTCTTCACCTCCTCGGTTTGTTCCGGTTTTTTTGGTTCTTGTGGAGGTGTTGGCTTCTTGCTTTTTGCTGTTGCTCTTACTAAGGATTCCATTTTCGAGGCGAGTTCTTCGGCCGGGTCATTTGCAGATAGAAACTTCTTTAGAGATTCAGCATCGAGTTCTGATACTTTGACTGTTACCAGTTTGCTGAAGCATCTTTTTAGTTCTTTATATGCCTGAAATGCAATTCAATTAGAAATTAAAATAATCTTTTGCAAAGATATGGATATCTTTCTCACCGGACGTTTTGTGGAAAATGGAAAAGAACGAATCCGTGGATCACCTTCGTTGTAAAGTACTCAAATTATTATGAATTCTCGAATTTAAAAGAAGTTTATTTTTCATCTTGAATTTACCTCGTCTAAGCACAGCTCTTTCGTACCCATAAATAATGTTTTTATTAACGCTAGGAGCCGACACAAAGATCAATTCACTTTTCTCGATCCAGTCTTTCCAATTTTCGAGTAGTTCGCGAATTTCCTGTTCCCAATAAATATTTAGAAATGGAAAATGAAAATATTCATTCGATAATAACGATTATAGTAAAATACCTCTTGAAGTTTTGCTTCATTATAGCGTCTTATATCAGCACCGGCGGATTTAGCGCCACCTTTTGCTTGATCGTGCACAGACTGCGCGCCACCCTGCTTACGTCTTACTATCCATTTTTAAAAATGTATTTAATAATATCAAAATACAAAAAATACGAAAATTCATGAAAAATTTAAGAAATAAAAAATACCAGTATATCGTTGAAACCGCTTGTGTACAATCGGCTCCATTCCAGAATCTTTTCCAGTTTTCTTAGGATTCAAAACGCACACCAAACCTGCAAAATACCCACCACTTAGCATCAACATGGTCCAGGTTCTTTTCGATTCCCCATCACCTTCACCACCATCAATTTGAGCACTTTTTAGGTATTGTATGGGATCACTGTGTCGATGATCCGGAAATATTTGTTTAAATATTCCAAGATGAATTTCTTCACGAAGAACTGGAGGTGCAGAGAACCATAGATATGGAGAATTCTCTTGATGAGTTGTTCTCACGAATTCGTCGTTTTCAATTGATGGTTGATGTTTTTTAAAGAGAGCTTCAACGGCATCGTATGAACTTTGTGAGGATGCGTTTGATTTTGTCGATTCTGTGTCGCTTGAGCTTTTGGTCATTTCTATAAGAAAAATTTTTGATATCGAATTTTGATGATCTAAAGATTAAAAAAAGGAAACCAAAATAAAACCTTCCAACATTTCTTCAAATTCTTCTTCATTAACAGGTTCAACATTCGGATCATATAATTTTCGTTTTGCATTAAATCGATGAAAGTCCGTACGATAATGTTCTCGTTGTTCATCGACCGATTCAAAAACGAGTCCGCCACAAGTCGCACATCCAGCCGTTGAAATTCCTATTAATCCACTTAGCGCCAATTTCGATTCCGTGATTTCCTTACTAATTGTCGTTTCTGATTTGTCAGCATCTTCGACAGTGTTGTACGATACTAACGCACCGAGAATCTCTGGTGGAAGATTAAACACATTCAACGGATGGGAAAGCAATGGGTGAGTTGGTGGTTGCTTTTTAGTGGTTTTTTTTGGAATGTGTGTTGACGTTTCCGTGTCATCAGCCATTTTATTTCTTGATTATCTTATTATTGCGTATTTTATTGATTATCGGATATTGACTTATTAATAACACTTTACGTTGAATTTGTTTTCTTTTCCAAATAAATTAAATGTAACTGTAACAAAAAAAAGTAGAAATCGATTTTTTTGTCCTCCAATCTGTATTTATTGTTACGTATTTCACATGACATGGCGCAATGGCACATCAATCAAATGTTTTAACATTAACGTTAAAAAAGAAATGGTTAACATGTATTAAATTTCGAGATGGATAAAGTTTTTGCCAAGTTTAAAATTAATTTTGGTTTTTCGTTTTGTAACTGGGAGAGTTTAAAAATAATATAAACTACATGTATACTAATACAAAAACATTAACCTGAAATCTCTTAAATGTAATGTACTACATGTATAAATCCGGATGCTCTGTAAATTATTTGTTCATTGTAAATAATATCGATATTTAATAATAATTATATCTATTATTATTAAGTTATAAAATTATTTATTTATGATTATAAATAAAATAAAATTAATATTAAACTTTGTCAAAAATATCTAATTCTATGTGATGATAATAATTATGTACAATCTAAACCTCTAGCTAAATTGAATAAAGAAAAATATGAATTCAAGTGAAAACCCACTTACCAATTCGCCGTAATAATACAATGAGGATATTATACTTTAAGTAGAGAGATAGAGTCTTTTAAAAGGTTTATTAATAAGAATATAAATGCTATTATCTAAAGGCAGGTAATGATAGTGTTCTTGTTGTGACTCGCATTATTTTGTGGTAGCACTTGCTGACGCTTGGGTGAAGCGCGAACCAAATAGGATGATTATTTTAAAGTTTTAAACTACCACCACGTACTGTTTTGTGCTATTTAATTAAGGGATCGACAGCATAGAACATGTATAACGTAAAAGGCAAAAACAAAATTTTAGACCTTATTAATATTTTATGGCATTACCGTACTTTTGCGAAATAAAGCATACCTGCGCGTTATTTCGAGACATAAGGTCGATTTTCTGCTAAAACCAAGATGCGTTCATATAAATTCACCCCTCTATAACGACATTATTAATGATTCCCTATAGACTTATGGTGTCGCTACAGAGGGGATGTTAACGACTTATAGCAAACCACAGTTTAAGCCGGGACCGGTTGACTTTATGATTATCGGACCGTAGGACCGGCGTTGCGCCACGAGAAAGAAATTGCGTTTAAGTTACGGTATGGGTCATGTTTATTTATCTAATGAATGTAAATTTAAATCGATCACAAGGGGAACTATCCTACATGTACATGTATTTTCGTAGAATATTTTTTTATTTAAACATCATTGTGCATATTATCGTTGTTTTTACATTTCGTTGTTTTTAATTTCGTCGTTGCATGTATTATTGAAAATTGTTAACAGCAATCCTTCCGGTTGCTACCTGAAGGCGATTGGAATGATTGAGAAGAGGGAAATTAAAAAGTGAAAAAGTATAGCATTTATAATAAATTTAAATAACTTATCTTTAAATTTATAAATTTTATTTTTATATAATGTAATTATTTTCTTATAAGTTAATATAATGTAATTGATTTTTTAATAAGATTAAAGTACTTTATTAATTTTTAATAAATTAAAAGTAATTATATTATAATAAAGTTAAAAGTTTTGATTTATTCAAATTTTATATATTAAATATTTTATATTTATAATATAATTATAAAGTAATATCTATTTTTACTATATTTAGATAAATTGATAAGTAATTCTGTAATTTATATTAATCTAAAAGAATTTTGATAATATAAAATTGAAAATATTTTATATAATTTATATTATTAATCTCAAAATAATTATAAAATCTCTAAAACATATAAAATTTAAATATAATTTTATTTAATTAAAATTTTTGATTAATTAGAGGGATAGATTTTATATCAAATTTATAAATTTATTTTAAAATAATTTTAAATAAGTTTTAATAATATTATAATTTTAATAAAAGTTATCCAAGCCAATTTATATATATATATATTATAGTGGCAAATGTATTAGAAGCTAAATTTATTAATAAAATATAATGAAAATTGAAAATTTTCTCTCTATATTAAAATTTATAATTTTATTAAGAAATAATTTTTAGTTTTATATCAAAATAAAGTTTATTAGTTGTCATTAATATATATATTAAGAATTTTTTAATTATAAAGTCAGTGCAAAAATTTTTATTAATTAAATTTCATTTTTAATTAGTAAAATTTTTTTATTAATATTACAATTAGAATAACTCTTTCAAAAAAGATCTGAAAAAAATTATGCAAATTAAAACTAATAAACTTTATTTTAAAAATAAAATTTATTTCTTAATAAAATTATAAATTTTAATACAAAAAGAAAATTTTGATTTTCATTATATTTTATTGATAAATTTAGATTCTAATATATTTGTTACTTTTAGTTATCACTATATATATTAAACTAAAAATAAAATTTATAAATTTATACTTATATATATAAATATTATTATTAACTAGATTAAGATTTTGTTAATATTGCTAAAGAATTAACAAAATTTTTTAATTTTAGTAATTGTTTTATTATTTAATTTAAAAAAATTATTAATAATTAATAAAGATTTTAAATTTTAAAAAGAAATTATTAATTTAATTATTAAAATATAATTAGTTAATATTAAAAAATCATGAATATTATTAAGAATTTAAAAAAACTTTATAAAAATTAATTTTTTAAATTTAAAATACTATAAAATTAATATTATTTTAAAATAAATATTATTAAACTTAAATAAAAATATATAATTTTTCTTAATAAATTTAATAATATTATTATATAATTAATTAAAATAATTTTTATTAAAATTAAAAATATATATTAAATTTTTTAAATCTTGTTATAATTTTATAAAATTTTATAAAATTTATTTATTTTTAATAATTTTATAAAATATTTAATTAAAGTTAATAAGCTAAAAAAATAAATATATTATTAATTATAATTAGTTTTTATAAATATATTCTTATAAATATAGTTTATTAATTTAAAATAAAATATCTTATTTATATAAAAAAAATAAATACAAAATTTAAATAAATTAATAATTCTAAATTATATATAATTTTATATAATTAAAAAAATTAAATATCTTATATTATATTATTAAAAAATAATATTATATTTAATTTAATAAATTAATAATAATAAATAAAAGATAAGTAAGAAAATAAAGAAATATTAAATAAATATTAAATAAATAATAATCATCTAAATTAATAATTAGAAAATACATAATAATTATTAAAATTCAATTTAATATATAATAATTATCTATATATTTAGAATGAAATTAATCTTCAAAAAAAGTAATATAATTAATAAATATAATATAAATAATATAAAATAAATATTTAAATTGAAAAAATATAATTTAATTAAATTATTAAATAATATTTCTTATATTAATTATTCAATTTTTTATATATTAATTAAGTTATATAATATTATAAATATAAAGTTTTAAATAAATTATAAAATATAGTAAAATATAATATTTATTAATTATTAATTAGCTTTACAATATAGTTTTTAATAAAAATAATAATATATAATAATTTTATTTATATTTTAATATTAAAGTACTCAAAATTTACAAAACTTTGTAAATGTATTCTTTAAAATTTTATAAATAAATTTTTTTAATAATATAAGATATTATTATTATAGTAATATAATATTTTTTAATTTTATAATCTTTCTTTAATTATATGAAATTTTATTTTTCTATAATTTTATAATTTATTATATAATTATTCTTATTTTTATTTAATTGTATATTTATTTTACTTATTATATTTATTTCTTATTCATATTTTTTATTTAAAAATTATATTTTATTTACTTTTATTTAAGATTTATATTTTTAATTTATCTTATATATATATTTATTAAAGATTTCTTTGTAAAATAATAAAATATCAATATTAGGATATTTATATTTTATAAAATAATAAAATATCAATATTAGAATATTTATATAACAAAATATCAATATTAGAATATCTATATTTTATGAAATAATAAAACTCTAATATTAGTATTATCATAGTGATATAAAATTTCTTAATTCTCTAATCTTTTTTTGATTATACAAAATTATAATTTCTTATAATTTTTATTTATTTTATAAATATTCCTATTTTAATATCATATATTACTATATTTATTATTACATTTCTATTTTTAAACATTATATTTTATTTTATATTTGAGATCTATATTTTTATTACTTGTAATATAATATTCATATACATAATAGAATAGTATAGTAAAAGATTATTTTTAATTTTGGTAGAACAGTTATACTTGAATAATAATCACAAATATTTTTTCTTATTCTTTGATATTCTTTGATATTTCCTTATATTCTTTCATATTTTTTCATATCTTTTAATATTTTTTTATATTTTTCAATATCTTTTTATATCTTTTAATATCCTTTTATATACTTTAATATTCTTCAATATTCTTTAATATTTTTTAATATACTTTAACATAATATATTTTAAATTATTTATATTATAGTATTTTAATTATAATATATATATTAGATAGATTAGTTAATAATACTATAATAATTTATATATTCAAAAAATGTATAAAAGAATTTGCTATTTCAACTTGAAATAAACAGTTTTGAATTGAATTCTTTGAAAAATATAATTAAAAAGCTTATTATTATAATAATAATAATCTTTTTAAGTAATTTCTTTTTGAATTAATTTTTTGACTAATTTTCAATTTCTTTACAAGCTGTTCTTAATTATTTGATTTTTTGTGAACAAGTATATTATTCTTTACTATTGAACATAACTTATTAGAAAATTTAGATAATTTAAATCAAACTTGAAAAATAATTTTTAATAATAGTTATGGAGATATAGTAAGTGCTGAGAGAATAAAGAAAGCTGAGAAAAGGATAAGATTTCTTTTCTAATTATATTAGTACTTTTTCTTTCACTCAGTTTTATTCCTTTGATCATATAAAGTTAATTTTAAATTTTTGAATTATAACATTATATTGATTTTTGATTTTTGATATTATTTTGAAAATAGAAGATCTCTATTATAAATAAGTCATACTTTTTATTTTTATTTATTTTTGAGAGTAAAAAATCTCTATTATAAGTAAGCTAATCTCTTTATTATTTAGTTATTTAGTTTACATATTTTATGTAACAATTTTAATTAGGTTATCTTTCTTTAGATCTCTTTTAATTTAGATCTTTATTTTGCGCTATCTGTATAACAGATTAGCTTTGTATTACATTTTAAGAAAATTATTTTCACTCTGGATACACAGATGATCATTATGTATTTAATACATCTAGATTTAGCATATTATTACTCAGATAATCACTATGTGTATCAC